>BJCM01063269.1:0-22247 GCA_018326385.1 Flaveria bidentis
GTATGTATGTATGTATGTATGCATGTATGCATGTATGTATGTATGTATGTATGTATGTATGTATGTATGAATGTATGTATGTATGTATGTATGCATTTATGTATTTATGTATGTATGTATGTATGTATGTAGTTGTATAGATAATTTGAAAAAAAAAAGTATATGAAAGTTATATTTTGTTTAAATGAGCATAGTTGTACTAGATAGATGATTACCAATAGCAATCATTTTCACCTTAAACCCTGTAAGAATTTTAATTTAAATGATTGAGACTGAAATGCATAGTTGTCTTATACATACACATACATAGGCACATACACACATAGAGTCATAGAGTCATGTATACACATATATTATTATACATGTATGTGTTTTCTTTGCTTTTTGCTTTCTAGTTGGATTTAGTTAAGATAAAGGGTTTGTTTCATAGATTGGTGACCAGGGGTACATGTAAGATGTCTTTGTCTTGTGGTTCAACTCCAAATTCAGTCAGTAAACTACTATAAGCCTAAAATTATAGTAACATGGGTATGACCCCCACCCCCCTCTCATCCTTTTGAGTTGTTTAGGTGTGACCACCCTAAATAGATTTTAAGATCATTGGACCACCACCACTATTTGGCTTATTTAAGTTATCATATGTTTTGTTTACAAACCATAAAAATACATCTAACTAGGTCAATATCTGTATAGTATCACAAATTTATTTTCTACTCCTTTATTTATTATTATTATTTTTGTGAATGTGTGACACCTACTTGTACATGTTTTAATTGCATTAAAAGAACATTATGTGTTTTGTAACATGTTTAGGAATGTAAAATTTTTCGTAACGGTGGGAATTTGTTACAAAAGTTTCACATGATCCTGTTAATACTTGCTGACAGATGAAATTAGATAATACGTAGTGTAAATAGTCATTTTAATACATGTTAGAAATGGTTTAAAGAAGAAGTTAAAATATAAAAAAAAAAAAGTATAAGGAGATGTGCGTTAAAAGTTAAAACATAAGGGGTGTCATTGAACAACAGGTCTAGTGGTGACAGTTACTTCCAATGAAAACTATAACTCAAAACATGCAATAAAGGGTACCAAACTTCTAGGTTTACATAGCTAAAGCAAACTGCCAAAACACCTTTAATGTGCATAACAGAAAAACAAAATTATAGAAAAAAACCAGTACCCATATCTACCTTTTTACTGGTTAGTAACTTTCAAAATAGGAAAAATAGAAAGAAAGAAAAAAGACAAGCCACCCATCCCATAACTAGTGATATGCCATTTAGTTTAAAAGTTTTAAAATTTAAAGTTTTTATTTAACATCATGCTTTGATAATATTTTATATTGTATGCTATGTATTGAATCCCAATTGAGTAGTCTTGAAAAACTTCACTAACTCAATCCTAAATTTAAATTTAGAGCTCATTGTGAGTACGTAAATTTGTAAAATTAAGTAGTATAATGTATTATGAAAGATAAAAACATAATAAAAAAATACGCTTGTTGAAAGAACACCAATATTATCTTTCCAAAGTTTTTACAATTTTATATCTTAACTCATAGTACGATTCATATTTGACGATTAACACCAAAATTCAAAAATCAAAATCTAGTGGAACGAAATTAAATTAGACAGCTAAAATATTAGAATCCACAAACACGTGAAATATTAGAATCCACAATTTATGTTTCTAAGTTTATTACAGTTATAACTTAGAAACCATATTCAACGGCATCAACGTCTAACTTCATAAACCCAACAAAAAATTTAACTAAAACTTTTTGTTTGTAAGACGTTTTCGTTCATATCTTATATGAGGTTAAAACCAGTAGTAAAAAAACTTAAAAAAATATATAAAAACATAAGTATGATTGGATCTAGATCTCTTCATCAACATCTCTTGTATAAACAAAACACCTCAACAATCCCCATAAAACAACACACATCTTCTCTTCTTCTTCACTGTAACTGCAGCAATGTCTGCAACTTCAAGAAACCCAAAATCATTATCATCATCATCTTCCACTAACTCCATCACCACCATCATCATCACCATCATCATCTTCTTCATATCATTCCCAAATAGCTCTAACTCCATTGATTTACAGGGTGAAGCTCTGCTCCAATGGAAATCCACCATAACCATCTCCACAAACGTATTACAATCATGGAATCACTCACACCCAAATCCATGCAATTGGGTCGGAATCCACTGCAATTCCGATTCAAAAGTAATCTCTATCGAATTGAAATCAATGGATATTCAAGGCTCATTGCCCACGAATCTACACTCGCTTAAGTTCTTGAGTTCTTTGATCATCTCATCGTCGAATCTCACCGGAGAGATCCCGAAGGCGTTTGGGGATTACACAGAGCTTAAAGTGATTGATGTTTCTGATAACTTCATCACCGGTGAGATTCCGCCGGAGATTCTCCGGCTGAAAAAGCTCGAGACTTTGAAGGTGAATACCAACTATCTCGCCGGAGAAATCCCACCGGAGATCGGAAATCTTTCGAGTCTTAAACAATTGATCATGTTTGATAATCAATTGAGTGGTGAAATTCCTATGAGCATTGGGGATTTGGTGAATCTTGAAGTGATCCGCGCCGGTGGGAATAATAATCTCACCGGAGAGTTGCCGGAGACGATCGGAAACTGTACGAATTTAGTCACATTGGGGCTCGCTGAAACGGGAATCTCCGGCGAGATACCGACGAGTATTGGAAAATTGAAGAGATTACAAACGATAGCGATTTACACATCGTCTTTATCAGGTCAAATTCCGGTGGAAATTGGGAATTGCAGTGAGTTAAAGAATCTTTATCTGTATCAAAATTCGATCACTGGTTCGATTCCGACGTCGATCGGAGACCTTCGAAAGCTCGAAACGGTGTTGTTATGGCAGAACAGGCTCACCGGAGCTATTCCGCCGGAGCTCCGGCGGTGTACGGAGCTTGTGACGGTTGATTTATCGGAGAATTCGTTAACAGGGAATATTCCGGCGAGTTTTGGTGAGCTTTTGAAGCTTCAAGAGCTTCAATTGTCTGTTAATCGATTATCAGGTGCGATTCCGGTGAAGATTACAGATTGTGTTTCTTTAATTCATTTAGAAGTTGATAATAATCAACTCTCCGGCGAGATTCCGGCGAACATTGGGAAATTACAGAGGATGACTCTGTTTTTCGCGTGGAATAATAATCTCACCGGCGAAATTCCGGTGACTTTATCGGAATGTGGTGATCTTCAAGCTCTTGATCTTTCATACAATCGATTATCCGGTGGGATCCCGAAACAAATCTTTTCGTTTAGAAATCTCACGAAACTGCTATTGATTTCGAACGATTTTTCGGGGTTTATCCCACCGGAGATCGGAAACTGCACGAATTTGTACCGATTTAGGGTGAATAACAACAGATTTTCCGGCGTTGTCCCGTTGGAGATTGGGAATTTGAAGAATTTAAACTTTGTTGATATGAGTAACAACAAGTTCGTCGGAATGATTCCCGCGACGATCTCCGGCTGCCGGAATCTTGAGTTTCTTGATCTTCATTCAAACTTTTTCAATGGTGATTTACCTGAATCGCTTCCCGCGAGTTTACGATTCATTGACGTGTCGAATAATCGGCTTTCGGGTGGTTTAAGTTCGAGTATTGGGTTGTTGAAAGAGTTAACGAAGCTTAATTTGGGGAAGAATGAACTTTCCGGCGAGATTCCACCGGAGATTCGGTTTTGCAGTAAGTTACAGTTGTTGGATGTCGGAAAAAATGGGTTCTCCGGCGAGATTCCGGAGGAATTAGGGCAATTGCCATCGCTTGAGATCTCTTTAAACCTTAGTTGTAACCGGTTTTCCGGCGAGATCCCGGAGGAGTTCACCGGACTTGGTAAGTTGACAAGTTTAGACTTGTCATGGAATAAGTTAACCGGTGAGTTGAAGATTCTTACAAGCCTTCAAAACCTTGTGTCCCTTAATGTGTCTTACAATGAGTTCTATGGTGTGTTACCGAACACTCCGTTTTTCCAAAGCATACGGCCATCAGATTACGATGGAAACCGAGGTCTTTACGTTGCTGGTGCGGTCGTTACACCGACTGACAAGATGAGTTCCACGAGGCGTGCTAGGTCATCAGCCATGCTGGCGATGTCGATTCTGATAAGCATTAGCGCGGTACTTGTATTGCTTGGGATTTACACGTTGGTTAAAACATATAGGATGAAAAATGTCATGTTAAATGAAAAATGGGAAGTGATGTTTTATCAGAAAATGGAGGTTTATATTGATGAAATAGTTTGTGGTTTGACGTCAGCGAATGTGGTCGGAACCGGAAGCTCGGGTGTCGTGTATAGAGTAACAACTTTGAGTGGGGAAACCTTGGCGGTAAAGAAGATGTGGTCGATTGAGGAATCCGGGATGTTTAGATCTGAAATTGAGACATTGGGTTCGATCAGGCATAAGAACATTGTTCGGTTGTTGGGGTGGGCTTCAAACCAAACGGCTAAACTTTTGTTTTATGATTATTATCCTAACGGAAGTTTGAGCTCGCTACTCCATGGCTCTAGGAAAGGAGGAATCGAGTGGGAGACTAGGTATAAGGTTGTACTAGGTTTGGCTCACGCGCTTGCGTATTTACACCATTATTGTGTGCCTCCAATTTTACATGGCGATGTGAAAACCATGAATGTGTTGTTGGGTCCGAACCTACAACCATTTCTTAGTGATTTTGGGCTTGCTAGACTTGTTACCAAAGATCAAGACGACGCCTTGAAGCAAAACCAAATGCTGCGGCTAGCCGGTTCCTATGGATATATGGCTCCCGGTAATGTTCTTTTGTGTGTTTTACAAATTATGTATGCATGGGTAACTTTGTGTAAAAAAATTAAAGTAAACAAGTGTAAGTATGTTAACTCATTCTTACTGGACCTATAAAAAAGATGTGATGTTTTGACATGAACTTATATTTTAAAATGATGTTCAACATGTTGGACCCACTAAACTTGCCACATGTGTTTTAATTACTTTTTGCTGACAGGGTGCTTGTTTTTGTGTTTATATTTCAGAACATGGTTCGACGCAACGTATTAGTGAAAAGAGTGATGTATATAGCTTTGGTGTGGTACTATTGGAGGTAATAACGGGAAGACATCCACTAGATCCAACTTTACGAGATGGTGCACACTTAGTCCAATGGGTAAGGGACCACTTGCATGCCAAGAAAGATCCGATTAACATTCTTGATCCCAAACTTAGAGGAAAAACTGACATTGAAACGCATGAAATGCTTCAAACATTGGCAATCTCATTTCTTTGTGTAAGCCCACGACCCAACGACCGCCCAATCATGAATGACGTGGTTGCAATGCTCAAAGAGATCCACCATGAGGATTCTACAAATCCAAACAACAATTTAAAAGAAAAAGTGTTAGTCAATCCTTCACCGCAAACTTCCACCGGAAATATGGTTTTACAAGGTTCATCAATTGCTCATAAGCATTCTTAGATGAATCCGTCTAACTAATGTCCCGTGTTTTTTTATAAATTACTACTAGAGTTTATTACATAAAAAATATCTAACTTCAGATTGATTTATATGACTGCTTGTCAGAAAAAGAGAACCATTCCATTTTTTAGAAAGTTTGATTTATGGTAAATCACCTATGATAACTAGATTTTACCTGTTATCATACCGAATTACCTCAAGTAAACATTTTAAAGTCGGTAGAAGTCGGACAAAAATTGGTTACTTTTTTATGTAATTAGCATTCTTACCATTTTTGTAATCATGTCGCGCAGTTTTAGTAGAAGAGTTATGCTAAATATAAAAATATATGTATAAATTATGTAGTAGTTAACGAGGTTGTAAAGTAGGATTTTAAGTGTGAATGAAGTTAGATGGACCCAAATGTCTTTTTGTTTTCTTATTGTTTGGTTAGTTAACAAGTGTATGTAGATTATAGTGGAGATAAATGGTTGGTTTGATTTGGATTTATATAAAGTTAAATGCAAAATAATATAGTGTATTGACTACATGTGTACATCTACATCCATTTAGCCTTCAAGGTATCTTGCACACACCGGTCTAGCTCATAACATCACGTGCCCATATGTACTTTACAAACTTACATTAATGCAATAAATATATAAAAAAACTTATCCCTGATAGGATATTATTTTGGTAAAATAATATATTCTTCGATCAAAATGTTGTGTTTTTGAGTTTTCAGTCCACATGTGATGACGTAGATTAGAATATGTGTGTTTGTTGATGAAAAATATCTCAAACTTTATATGTATGTATATAACTTACTCACTAGTTAGACAACTGTTTCTGAATACATGTTTTAAATGAAATCATGAAAATAATACATTTAGAAAAGTTTTTTTAGGATTTAAAGTAAAATGCAGGCATGTAACAGTTTATCAGTTTAGTTTTATGTGTATGATTATAGCGTATGACATACAACTATACACTATAATGTTTCAATTCTACAATGTAAGATAAACATAATGTAGAAAAGGCGATGAAAAAATATACAAGATGATTTTTGTATAAGTTGCTACTAATGTTAACCAGATTAATAAAAGTACTAACATGATGTCTAAATAATGAATCACATGCTTAAGATAATGTTTAATTGACAAAACCATCTCAATTCTCATGTCACACGGTTCACATTGAAAATGGAATAAAACTTACGATGGAAATAACGTATAAGATTCTGAAAACTTGCAACTAGCCCGAAATAATGCCTCAATGAGCGGGTCAAATGACAAAGTCGTTTGCCTAGTTGTTATGCTAGACCAAACAGTGATAGCTTTTTTGTGGAGTAGTTGCAAGCTTGTTGCTTTAATCATATCAAAAGTCGTAGACATTTGAAGTCGTCGATTAAAGTTTGTACTAACAAGAATAAAAAGAACTCAAAAATGGAAAATTAGAGATCATGGATATGTCTACTTAAAAGAACATGATATTTTTAGAAGTATTGCATGCCAAGAAAAATGGTCTCAAAAAGTTATGAAAAAAGTAAACAGGACATAGACAATGTATAATAGAACAAATACTCGACTCGTAATATCGGACACTAAATTACAAATATGGTTCATTTTAGAGAAAGAAATATTAGTAATTAGAAAGATTCATGTACTCAAAATACTCCCGTGGGAGTAAAAAATATATCGTGTATGCTATACAAAACTATAAAAGGCGCACAAAAAGGAAGTTAATATAATCCAAGAAGATAAAACCATGATTTTTTTCCTCGAGGTGTAAATTGACTTCTTTTACATTTAGGAATTGGTGTGTTGTTGTTTTCATTTCTGTTCTTTTTTATGGCTTATTTTCATGGTGTGCTTCGGTTTCCGTAGCGCTAGTTAATTCGCTAAATTGACATTCTGTTTATGGTTAGTATCAATTATAACTTTATAACTACGAGAGTATGCTTTATTTTTATATAATTTTTGAAAATGCTTGTTGCGCGTGTTGTCTCAGATAAACAAATCAGGCTTGGAAAAACGATGTAGTACGTTGTGGTTGCGAACATTTCGGTTCACCACGCCATGACAACGAACCAATCATCTTTTAGCATCATCATCGCCTACCAAGTCCCATGGTATTATATGCGAGTAAACATAAAAACTTTCGTCTCTGAAGAGTGACAGCTCGTTGTCATCAACATACCCGCTACTTAAACAACGATGTGCTAACTTATAATTGGTCTCAAATGAGGTGAAATACATCATCATCGACGCCGGTAGAACAAACGTTAAGCATCACAAACAGAACACCTCAACATTTAAACATTGGTCAACATAAGGGTAATTGGCACAACCGTCGCAACCAAAACCACCAACGAAGACCAACGGCACCATCATCAACGGCGTTGTCCTACGGCCAACAACAAAACCCCAAAACGCAAATTTAAAACTCTAAATGGGTTGTATCAACAGTGGTGACCAACAACGAGAACAAACATCCAAAATAAAGATTTGAAAACCCAAATTGGGTCATGACAACATCGATGTGTGGGTTTCGGTAGGTGATACTATTGTCGGAGCAAGGGCTGCCACCATTCACAACCTCGTTGGAGCGGTATGACGACGACCCATGCAACCTCGATAAGAGGCGTCATCGTTTTTTTGCGAACAACAGCGGAGAGCCCAGACACGCCATCACCGGCAACAGGCCTTGATAACCCTTGGGTAAGATGACACTGAGAAACCTAAATACAGGGACTGAGAAAGAAGCGGTGGTGGCATAGGACAACACTTCTCGGTGAACAAAGGCCGTGAAGGTAGCGCACACGATGTGGCTGACGAGAAAACAAACCCTAGATTTGAACCACCATTGTTGCTACTGTTTACACCAAGAAGGCCACCACCGGTCCAACCGAACCACAGAAGGGCGTTGAACCAACAACAACCCCTATCACCATCGCCATCGCCACCACAACCACCGCCAACAGCCGGAGGCGGGCACATCGGCTCCTCCAACACCGTTACCCTTTCTCTCTCTAAAATACCAAAATGCATAAAGATCGATTGATATAGCAATGCTTCATGAGACTTGTACACCATGCTTAACAAACTTATATAAAAAATAATTGTTTATCCTGTCAGTGTTTAATAATAAGGTTAATATATAAAATAAAAGAAACACACACAATCATTTTAGTACCATTCAATCTCATCATGAAATGTTGCAACTTGCAAATTACAATCTTTTCCCATCCCTTTAACACAAAAAGGAAAAAGAAAATAGAGACAAAATGACAATTCTCAATAACAAAAGGGTTAAAACATCTACTTTTAACTTTCAATAGGGGACGAACTTGCTCATTGAAAATAGATAAAAGGGTGATTACATAAACCCTAACTTTCTTTCATATAATAATATCAAAACCCTCATCTACTCAAATCTGCAGCCTCCGTTACAATTTCGCCGCCGTGACGCTGCCGTCTCTCAGCCTCCTCCACCGCCGTTGAACACCGTAAGTATTGTTCTTCCTCCATGTGCATGTTTTCGTATCTGTATGTGTTTGATTGTGGTTATGAGAAAAACTTGTTCGAATTGCAAATTACGATCGATAAATGTATGAATTTTTATCTCAGAATTCGTTTTTGTTGCTTTTTCATTGGGTTGAATCGATTTTAGATGATATTAAACTCTTATTTTACCACGTAATTAAGTTATGTCTCAATTTAGATGCTGGTGGTGTAACCACTGAGATTTTAGGGTTTAAATTTGATCGTACGATATACGAAACTGTGATGATGAATATCTTTCGTAGCTATAATTCTTTGTATGCCTGTATATTTTTGTTTATGTTTTAGCACCCAATGTTAGTGTGTTGTTTACTGGGAACGAATTTGATTTTGTATGGTATAATTTTATTGATTGTGCCTTTTTCTTATTATAAATTATTTGATGTAGCAGCATTGCAGCAATCATGAATACTATCTTTAAAAGTACGATCTTTTATCTGGGAATTGTTTTTGTTCTTCTGTTCATTGTTTGAATCCATTCTGAGATGATAATAAAACCTCTTAAGTCACCAGTATTTCATCTTAAATCCCAATCATAGTTGTCAATAGTGAATAGCGGCAAGTAGCGACAAATCACCTATATGCTACGTAGCAAATAGCGGTAAATAGCGACCGCTATTTCTTGTTTAGCAATTAAGTAGTATAATATTTAAGAATGTTTTACATTCAATAAATAAGCATGTTTAGCAATACAATAGTAGAAAATCTAAGCAAACACCATCAAAATAGCTAAAACACGTTAATACTAATTATTTAAAGTTCATATTTACCAGAAAAAAAACCCACTACAGGTCACTATGTAGTCGCTATTTACAGATAGCGGGAGGTGGGCGCTACGCTGCACAGCGCGCTATAGCAGTCACTGTAGCCGCTGTTGACAACAGGGGTTCCAATATAGATGCTGTTCATGTAACTACTAATATATATAACAGGGTTTAAATTGGATCATTTTGGTATATGAAGATTGATTTATGAATATCATTTGTACCTATAGATCCTAACATGCTGGTAGATTTTTGTTTATGTTTTAGTACACAATATTAGTGCGTTCTTCATTGCAATGTAGCTTTTGTGTGATATCAATTTATTGATTATAGTTCGACCGATAAAAGTATGACCTTTTTTTAACTTTGTTTTTGTTCTGTTGTTTGAATTGATTTAGATGATACTTAAACATCTTAATTCACCATCATATAATGTTATGTATCAATCTAGATGTTGTTCATGTAACTACTGAGTTTTTAGGATCTAAATTAGATCATTTGGTAGTTGGTATATAAAGATTCATACTGTTGTTGCATTCTTTATTGGAATGAATTTGATCTCGTATGATATTATTGATATCATTTTATTGGTTGTGCATATTCTATAGGTTCTTTTCTTGAATTTAAGTTCATTGTTTTTAGGGGTTTTGCTCATATATACACACAATGCAATCCAACAAAGTAGATGCTTCGATGGAGGTTGAAGAAACCATTCCAACTGAAACCAAAACCGTATTAAAACCCAACTTTAAGCCATTAACCGCCCATGAAGTATCTGATGGCCAAGTTCAATTCCGAAAAATTCCCGTCCCAAAGCACAGGTACTCACCCTTAAAAAAAGCATGGATGGATATATACACTCCAGTATACGACCAAATGAAAATCGACATCCGTATGAATGTGAAAACAAGAAATGTTGAGATGATGACTAGACGGGACACTCCTGATATCAGCAACCTGCAAAAATGTGCTGATTTTGTTCATGCTTTTATGCTCGGTTTTGATGTGATTGATGCAGTTGCATTGTTAAGAATGGATGAACTTTATGTTGATTCATTCGAAATCAAGGATGTTAAAACCCTAAAAGGGGAACATCTTTCTCGTGCAATCGGAAGGCTTTCTGGTAAAGGGGGAAAGACAAAATTTGCAATCGAGAATTCAACAAAAACACGGATTGTTATTGCAGATACTAAGATTCATATTCTTGGATCCTTTGCGAATATTAAGGTTGCACGAGATTCTTTGTGTAGTCTTATATTAGGGTCCCCTGCGGGGAAGGTGTACTCGAAACTAAGAGCTGTTACTGCAAGATTAGCTGAGAGATTTTGATTTAATGTTCTGTTTTTGTTTTATGTCTTGCTTTTTGGATGTGTAAAACTGGTAAACTGATTAGGTTTACAGGATATGCATCCTTTTGAGTTTTGAGGTTGTAAGGAAGTTTTTGAGTTCAGTAATATGTTGAATATGTACCAGTTTTATTTTCTGCTGGCTTTATTATGTTACATATAAGATGTAGAAGAAATGAATTTCTGTGGGAAGTTTGTTTAGTTAAATTAGCTAAAATTCATGATCAGTATATTTTGTCTATTCGGTTAAACGTGTGAACACAACAAAGATGTCTTGTTTGTTTATTTATGTTTGTAATATTCTTTTGTTTTGTTCATTAAAGTTTGTCTCATGTTTCATTGGAAGCAACGTTTTTATCCGTTTGTGTGTTAGAAGTAAGGTTGGATTACATCCCGCGCTTGAAACCACGTCAATAGCTTTGCTGTAGAGAGATTTAGTGGGTTTGGTTATGGTTATGGTAATGGAATTAAAGCTTGTTTCATGTGGTGTTTAGTTATGTTTGTAACGTATGGGCATGTGGGTGTTCGTATTTGTTCAATGTAGCAACGGATGGTCAAAAAGTTTGATTGTTTGGCTGTAAAAACGTTGTCCACCTTCTTTCATGTTTCTTCCTAGTAAGTTGGAAAACTTAATCCTTTTACTATATAATTTCATGGTTGTCGTTTTTTTTTAAATTATCTTAAATGGCATGGTTTTCATTCAAATATTAGTTCTTTAACTTGTAAAATAAGTAAAAATAATTTTGATAAAGAAATATAGATTTTATAAAGAAACCTCATTTCAAAACTAACAAGATCGTATGAATTTTCAAATCATAGTTAAACATATAGTATCTAAATACACTAGTTGTGTTAAAACACATCTTGTTAAACATGTATTTTATACAACATGACACACTTTTCAGCTTTAAATTACAGACCTAATAAACAAAACTGACATCGAAGCCAACCATTATTGTGAAATAAACGCTCACGTAATGGGAATAAGAACTTGAGGGATTAAATTTGAAATTCAGTATTACTTAAAAGTCACTCGAAGTATATCACAAACCATCGGCGATAAGCGTACTCCCGCCATCGATTAATCGATTAAAATAAGATTCCATGAGTTTGAGCTATATAGGTTGTCCATGTCAAGCTTAGTGTTAGATCTTTTGAAATGCTAAGTTAAACCAATCATATTAGGTTATGTACTCATAACACAACTAAGTAAAACGACATGATTTGACACAAGTTTTAACATATAAGTGTTTTGGGTGAACGAGTTCAAGTCGTACATGGTCTGACACATTAATTGATACGTTGAAAAACAAGTCTAAACAAGTTCAATCCGTTTGTGACACATATAAATCATTTAACTTATCATGTTAAATATGTTAATGGTCGATTCGAGACACTTATGACATGTTTATCAATACAATGTAGTTTTCATAGATAAGTGTGTGTGTGTGTATATGTGTATACATAATTTAAATATGAATTGTAACTTTCGAAACTTTTTGTTTTATCTTATTAAATGAGTATCATGATTTTTATCGTGTCTAGCAAATCAAGTTAAACATGATATGTCATATCCGCCATTTAATTACTTATATATTTAATCACGTGAAACATTCACGTTATATTCTCAGGTTACTGAACTTGTTACATTTAATTTTGTTAAACGTATTATGTCATTTAACTCTTTTATTAGACAAGTCCTGCTATATAAATATATAAATATATAAATATAAAATATAAAAGATAAAAGATTAAAGATAAAACTGAAAGTCGGTACACATCAAAATCATTCAAAGGCGATAATCATACTCCTGCGATCGATTACTTCATCGGAGCTTGAAAACAATCATTCACCACTATAATCATTCAAAACACTCATCAAAATCTACAATACGAAACCCTAGATCGTAACATTCGATGTTAATTTCATCCGATCATCCATAGATCGTACTATAGTCTCGTTTGATATCGTGTATAATCCGATTGCATAATCATACTCTATTCATTTGTAATTTATACTGCTGTTATTGCTCTTGTTAGCGGATAAATTACATATTATATGTTGTTATTCTGTTGTTGAACCAAAAACCCTAGGAGTTTAGTCGTTTATAGTCGAGAGGATCGGTAAATTGTCGATTGGAGTATGACGGATGCGCAGGTGGTTAAGCGTGCGAAGTATAAGTCTTCTGTTAAGGACCCTGGTGTTCGTGGGATATTGAAGATGGTGAGTTTACGTCGAGTTTGATTGTTGTTTGTTGATTTGGGGTTTTGGTGTGTTTAAATGTTTAATCGAGCTGTTTTGCAGACCAGAGAGAGGTTTGTTTTTACGCCTAATGATCCATCGTCGTCTTTGAGGCTTAATGTGGAGTTTAGACTTATAAAAGGCAAGTAATGTTACCTTATTATTGTGTCAAACAGATCAATGCACATCATTGATTGGGTTCTTGAGTTGTTGGTTACTGTTATTTTAATTGATGCATTGTATTTTCTTTGAATGATGCTGATTACATTTTATCTATCTTTATTTGTTGTCTTTTGAAGGACACAAATCCAGCAAGGAGCGTTCCAACAGGCCTGCTTTACTCAATCTTACTCGAGATCAGGTTTGTTTGTGAGCATGGTATTTAATCATGTTTTCTTGAACCTTTGCATCTGGTTGTTAATTAGTTATCTCTTTATGACATTTGTTTCATTCACATCTTATGTTGCCATTTTTCTGTCTGGTCACTGATTGAACCTAAGCATCCACTATGACTTTAAATGATGATCTTTTTTGTGTTTTCAGGATAATTATATATTCGAGTTTGAGAATTTTTCAGACAGGGAGCTTTGCCGGGACTTTGTAGGTGAGATGTTCTGGTATTATTTTCATCTTTCAAATTTCTTTTTGTTGGTATGTGAATTAAAATCTCTAGTGTCTTCACACATACTTGGCACAGGACCGAAATCTTGCCATGTCACATAAACCAATTTTTAATGGTTAATATAAACTGTGGTTTAAAGCAACAGGTTTGAGCCAAATATACGGCGACATATTGATGAGCTTTACGCTTTCTTACATTGTACATGCTCCACTAGGGCAGAATCTGTAACGAAATAACTAAGAAATTGACCAAATCAAAACATAGGACGTGTAAATAACTGTAACTAAATTGTAGGTGTCTGCATAATAGATTTGATTAGGATGTAATAAAACAGTTGAACCGTAACGTATGCTGTCTTATTATTTTTTTTGATGCACGTTATTTTTAAAAACACGTATTTGCACATCCATCTCACCAGTGTATATATATGTTAGCTTGGTAGTTGGTACTTGGAATTGACCAAAATAAGGTCTGTCACTTAATGTAACTAAATGTTAGGGGGTGTTTGGGATTGTTTGTTTATTTACCCTATTTGCTTATGGTGTTTTAAAGTTATTAATTTGTTATTGCATCAAGAATACCAAATTCTACAGTGTGAGTCTTTGTTTGTAACATATTAGTGTATCTTTTTTAAACATGATAGGCAAAGTTATATATTAGTTGGTTTGTGATGATCACTTAACAGCTAAAGCTATCACATTTTCTGGGGAAGCGGGGAGACCCACCTCTGAAAAAGTTGTCCCACCTAAAGATGAACAACTCAGTTCAGCAGAGATGATGCTTAGAATTAAGCTTCTACAGGAGGACAGGTATATGGGTTCTTCGTGTGTGTGTGTTTATATATTTTTTAGACTAAAACACCAGCATTTATTCAACGAAAATAAATGTTTTTTTGTAGCGAGTTGCAGAAGCTTCATAAGCAATTTGTGATTGGAGGTGTGTTGTCAGAAACTGAATTTTGGGCTACAAGAAAGGTTTGTCCTTCTGAAATATGAATATATAATCAAGTGTCATATGGGCATATATTGTAATGTATTATGTATATATGTGTTTGTGTATTTTAGGTTTATATGTAATATATTGGTATATGTTTTTTGTTGTTGGTAATTTAGTTTACTGTTGAAAAACATGTAACAGAAGATTTACGTTTACCAATCAAGTGCAGAAGTTGCTAGATGTTAATGCCAGCAAAAAATCAAAACAAAAGGTTGGGTTGAAAAGTGACATGATTTTCAATGTCAAACCATCGTCTGATGGTAAGGTATGACTCATATATTTCTTTTTATGTGTATATATGCGTAAGTTTGTGTGCTAAGCTAAATATTTATGAGAAATGTGAGGAGATTCCAATTCACTAGCTTTGCAACTTTGATTTTTAACCTTACATTTTGAGCAGATTCACAAAGTTATGAGTTGAGGTTACAGTTTACAACTTCAATATATATATATATATATATATATATATATATGTATGTATATATATATTATGTGTGTGTATGTATATGGGACTAGAATCAAAACAAAAGGAATTTCACGTATAAAAATTATGCGTGAGAGTTGCAAATCTTGTGAGTCAAAGTCTTTTCATGAGTATTAGCTTCTCATTTGATCCTGATTCTGCACACTCACACCCGTGCATGGGCACACACAATATGAGTCTATAACTCTCTATATATAATTGTAGCATTGTACTAGGTCTTTTGTGATGTGGTTTGATATTGCATGCCCACTTGCATCTTTTGTAAAATATTTGGGTTTTTGGTCTTAACATTTAAGAATTAAGATCCGTGCTACTTGTTTATGCATGATAATTAGTTGTTTGTGCATTATTTTGAGGTCACAAATTCAACAATGTAACTTAACGGGTAATGTTGGGTGGTGTTAGATCTCGAACAGGGCAAATAGAAAAATATCTAAAAGTAGAATGGTCAAATGGTTTTGGAAGTTGTCCAAAGCATGCTTTTGATGTAGGCAACCTCCGAAGTTGTTCTAATCTAAAGATTTGGGTACTGTTGTTAGTAATGTTGTATTTGTAATCTTAATTTACACGTTAATCACTAATCATTATTCCACTGTATCAAAAGTGGACAAATAAGTGTGCGGGTCAACACCTGGACGGGCTGTTCCACCCACACTAAAAGTGAACCATTTCAAAACGAACCTGTTTTGAATCATCACCCAACCCGCCCATCTTGTCACCTCATTAGTTTTGAAACTTTCTGCTTGCAGTGATATCATTGTTGCTTTTTTCAATTGTTTTTGTTTCAGTCAAACAGAGTTACATTTAACTTGACACCCGAGATGATTCACCAGGTATTTTCATCTTAATTTGTTTTATGTTTTTGTGGGAGCTTAGTTTAGTGTTGTGTTATTTCACTCTGTTTTACCTTAAACCTTTTATACTAGATTTTTGCTGAAAAACCAGCAGTGAGGCAGGCGTATTTGAATTTTGTACCTAACAAGGTAAGGAGTAAACATAATCTTAAATTTATGCCAGTATTTCAGGTGATTTTTATTTCCTGCTATCTAAACACACTAAAAAACTTTTTCCTCTGCTCTTTTTGTGCCTTGATTCCAGATGACAGAAAAGGACGTCTGGACTAAATACTGGAGAGCCCAATACCTTCATAGCACCAAAAATGTAGTTGCTGCTGCAGCAGAGGCTGCTGAAGATGAGGAACTAGCTGTTTTCTTAAAGCAAGATACCATTTTGGCTAGCGAGACACGCCAGAAGGTGCTCTATTTTTTAGAAGTGTCATTATTCATATTGTTGTTATTTTGCAAAACCATAAAAACCTAAATGAAAACTCGTATCCTTTTTTGATGTTTCTTATATTACAGATTAGGAAGGTAGACCCCACTTTGGATATGGAGGCTGATGAAGGGGATGATTACACACATATTCTGGTAACTTGGATATTTAGTGTGTTTATACATATATGGTATCACCTATGACTTATTGAGTGACTCCTACATGATATTTATGATATTGTGATGGTATGTGTATACGGTCTCCGCCTCTTCCTTTCGTTCTATGATGATTGTTTTTGTACAATCCTGATTTGTTGGTCTTAATGTTCATATATTGGCATTAGAGACTGCAAATTTGACTTGACTCCTTATGAATAGTTGTTTTAGGTTATGATTGTATCCGTAAGTATAACTAAAAGAAGTAACTTAAAAGGAAACAATTCAAAGTTTGCCCAAGTGTTTTTATTGCATAAAACCTTCTGAATGATCGTTATTATAAAACTTGTTTACTATGGAAACAATATAAATTTGCAATCATATATGGCACAATAATTATTTGTATCAAGTTTGATATTTTGGCAAATATGTTTTGGGTCAACCCAATCCCGACCAAGAATTTCACTTTTGACGTGTTACTCAGACTACACATTGGTGGACGTGTGTTGTGGTTTTATGTAATTATTGTTAGTTGTCACTGAATTCTATATAATTGCTTAAATTTCTGGTCAATGAAAGAATGCTTGCATTTATCGTTTGATTGTTAATGAGTCCGACAGAAAAGTGAACTTAAAAGGAAATATGTCAAATGGGTCAACTGTTTCGTAAAGTATTATTTTAATGCATAAAAGGAACGCATGTTTCAGAACTAATAATATGTTGAGAACTGTGAGAACCATATTATGCATTTGTACTTATCGTTTTGAATGCGATACACAATAACACAAGGCGGTTATGCGACTGCCTTTGCTTATCTCTCCCACTACTTTTGATTATTTTTTTATGCACTACCCACAAGTGCATTATGTGGTTCTGGCAGTACTTAACATATTAATGGTTCTAAAACGGATGTGCTTCTAATGCACGGTAAAATTATTGTTAAAAACTAGGTTAATATTGAAATTATATATTATTTGCAGTCATATTGGACAAACTATTTAGCTACATAAACAAATCCAAACTTTTGGACCAAAACTTTTTGGGGCAACCTAACCTATACCTTTATTATATGTTTGACTTATAACACAATGATCCCAATCCACCAACATTAACATGCATGTCTTTTGGTCTATTTGAGTGTTGTTATTAAACTCTATTGAATTGCTTAAGCATTTTGGTCAATGGGTCAATGTTTACATGTAATTTGATAGGGTCATGGTCTAGCTAATGAAAATAGCAAGGATGAACTAGAAGCGCAATATGAGCCTTTTAAAAGATCATTCCTGCAAGATGTTAATCGTCATGCTGCAGTTGTTCTTGAAGGAAGAACTATAGGTAAGGATTTCTGTTGAATTTGACAGACCGAATACAATAAGGATTTCTGAAATTTGGTACCAAAAAGGTCTTCTTATGTTTTGACAATACAAATTAAAATACACGTGGCCAGGTTTAACATATAAGTTTTGCCTGTTTACTTTTGAAGAGATATGTTTGATACAAATCCACAACTCATAAAAAGAATGGTCAACTAAATGAAAGTTAACCAACTTTAGTCTGATACTTGTATTTCAGTAATAAAAATTTCACCATAAAGGGGCCAAACTTTCAAAATTTGACAAATAAAGGTTAGGGGGCCAAACTTTCAAAATTTGACAAATAAAGGTCAGATTCAAAAATTTTGATTTGGAGGTAATATGGCTCATTTTTACCTTGTCAAAATTATGCCTTAGCTGCTTATTTTCTCTTAATTTTGAGCATTTTGAAAGCATAAGTAAAGAGTGTTACCCAAAGTAGAAATGACTAAAGCTGGTTAATTGTTTACCTTCTAATGCAATTTTCCCTAAATTTATTTTTGTTGATTTCTTATAATAAGCTTTCTGAGCTCTACATACTGTTTTGGTATCAACTGTAGTGCCAATATCATGTTTATTCTTAAAAATTTTATACAACCTTCAAAATCACATGGTATAATATATATATGTGTGAGCGTGTGCAGTTTCAAACTTTTCGAAGGGAATATATGGAATTAATCTTAAATATATTTGGCTTTATTACTTCACAAGATCTTAACCTCTTGTCTGTTGACCTAATTGTAGATGTTGAGACAGGAGATACAAGATCTGTCGCTGAAGCACTTGCTAGTTCGAAACGTGGTGAGTACATTTTGCTTCTGTATACTGTTAATTCTGTTTTTTCTTAATACTATTTTCTTAAATTGGTGGCAGTTGAATTAGCTAAAGAGGCTTCTGATGGCAACGTTCATCAAGAACGGTTAGATAGGATAACTCGAATGGCTGAGATTGAGGACCTACAAGCCCCACGGGACCCTCCTATTGCACCACTTAGCATTAAGGTTTGAATTTTAGTATCTTAAAAAGAACTGGATTGTTAAATTAAGATAATATATTTAGTGACCAGCCAAGCATTTAACTTTTTCATTAAGGTCAATGGTCAACCATATATCGAAAATTCTTCATGGCGACCTAGGTATGTATCCGGTTTGTTTATACCAAATTTGGCCAAAACATGCCCTTATGATGAGAATGCCTTTAAGAGTATGGGAAGACAAAAATACACTTATATAGATCTATCAAGACACTTGAGTGTGTATCCCGTTTCGTTTTCTAAATTCCGCCAAAAACATGCCAAATAACAAAAAGGTCCTTAAGATTATTGAAACAATTGAATACTCTTGTATCAGACTATTAAATAAAAAATATGCTAAATGACGAAAATGCTCATTAAGATTTCTGACATGACAAAAATAGTCTTGTATTAATATGTAAAATGCAGCACTTTGATGTAAAAGGAATAAAAGGCTTGCATTTTTGTCATATTAGAAAATGTCCACTTTTCGGTCATGTTTGGTAGAAAAAGTTTGTTTTGTCATTTTTAATAAGTTCTGGCATGTTATTGTGGCCTGATTCAATATATGAAACCAGATACATTCTTGGGTTGCCTATACATTTGTTTCAGTACATTTGTTATCCCACATATATATTATTCCTTTTTTTCAATTTGATGTTTGTTATCAACCGTTCTTAAACAGGATCCACGGGATTACTTTGATTCTCAACAAGTTAATACACTGAATCAATTATCTGGAGCAAGACAGATGAAATCTAGGCTAAGCACCTCTGAAGCTTATAATTCTTTAAGGGATTATATCTCTGAAACCAGAACCGTGGGTTTGAGTGATCCAATAGTTAGACCTGAATTGGCTTTCAAGGTAATCAGAAATTTTAGTATCAGTATCACTATTATAAGCATATGCTAAGGGGGTGTTTAGATGTGTGTTCTAACATTGATTATGTGATATCAAATAATTAGAATAAGATAATCAATGGCATTAGAACAGACCATAGGAGACATCGCTTGGATGTGCTTATGCTGTTTGAACTTGTGATTATTAGATGATCAGCTGAGTAAATAAAAAAATATTACAATATATTTCTATGAACTATTACAATATTATTTTTACATTATCTGTGAATACGTTTTAGAAATTGTTATCTGAAATGTCACCATACATATCTATTCTCTTCACAATATTAAATATGAGAAATGTAGGTGAAAGCACTTAAAATATGCAGAACCCACCGATAAACTATTACTAAAACTTTCCAGTTAAAATAAATAGTTTTATTACAGTTTCCTTTGGTATGAAACTGATTATTTAACTCAACTCCCTCCCTTTATCCAAACACTAAAACATGATATTATTGTAACTTGGATTACAATGATCAGATGATGTATAACTGCTTTTGGGTATGATTTAGGTCTTCAACAGTTTGACCCAGAATATATCTAGCTCCAAATATCAACTTGGTAAAAACCCACATGAGAGCATATTAGATATGTTGCCAAGCGTCACAAAAGAAGAGCTTTTGCTTGTGAGTTTTTCTTTTTCCTTTCTTTTCCATTAATTTTAGAAAGATGGTCACTGGTTTTCTTTAACTTTGTAGTTACACTTTCCGATCAACTTTATAATTAAATGTTTAATTATCTACCAGCATTGGACGTCCATTCAAGAATTATTAAAACATTTCTGGTCCTCTTATCCAATCACAACATCCTATCTTTATACAAAGGTAATTTCAACCCTTTTTATGACGCCTCATGTTGCATCTTGATATGATTTGGTAATGATTTGAAGTATTCATGCATACTATCATTCCTTGTGTTATAGTTAGTAACTATATATGCAAAATTATTTAATTTTGTGAATAACAAATTGATACTATCTATAGGTGAGTCGGTTGAAGGACGCCATGTCACAGATCTACCCAAAGCTACAGGTATTTCTTAAAAAATCCAAGCATTGTATGGTATAAGCATATGGTTTAAATGCCATTTTATGTTATCATGATAGTATCATACACGTGAAAGTTTTTATGTTTTTATCTATTTTTTTTATTTTGTCCAAATTGATATTCAGTACCTCATATTGTTTTTTTTCCGTATCTTTGCTAACCTGCAGGCGATTAAAGGATCTGTGCAGTCAGATTCGAGGCATCAAGTTTCCCTTCTTGTTCAACCAATGTTGCAGGTTAAATTACTTCCTCTATCTCAAATAAATAAATTTATTGAAGAAGTTTAAACCAAAATTTCTTCGTTGCGATTTATATCGAATACGAACTTTTCAAGACCGATAGTAAGCATTATAATTATCTTATAGTGTTCATTTATGGTTTTTAGGCACAAGAGTTCTTAATTATTGAACAGTTAAGAAATTAACATACATGTTTGGAAAGTTATGTTTTGTTGATAGGGGAATGTATTTGTTGTGATTGTATGGCGATTGTGTTAGAATATTGGCCCAGAAAAACAAAGATAATAGTCGGTATTTTGTGGGACTACCACGACTCTTTTTATTAATATGAAGAACAAAAGACCACACTTTAAACTCTATACAATGACCCTCTTTTATAATACTTTTAACCTTAATTTCTATGAAATCAATGCTCAAACACAACTGGATGACAATCTATTTACAGCCAAATTATTCAATACTTTCCTAATATTTACCCTTGGTCTTGAATTCCAAGTAACACGTATTGTTGATTCATTGTGTATACACCCTTGAACATCAAGATTAATTTCTAACATTCTCGCCCTTAATCTTGATGTTGTACCACCTTGGTCTTGAATTCCAAGTAACACGTTGTTAAGGATTGAAATATGAATTGAGCAAAAAAAAAAGAAGGAAAAACAGAGGTTAAAGATGAAAGGAGAGCTTTATTTGATAACTTCAAGGAAAAGAAACCAAATGATAATCCAGGGAATAATCCCTAATCTCCACGCAGGGAGCCAAATCTGTTGTAAC
>BJCM01063270.1:0-14975 GCA_018326385.1 Flaveria bidentis
GGGAGGGGGAGGTGCTCAATCGAGAGTGCAGGGGAAGGAGGAGGTAGATTTGGGTGTTTGTGGTGTGCAAATAGGGGTTGCTTTTGGGTCATCAATTGATTTTTTCAGATTTGGGTCAGAAAATATGACCCGGTCAGCTAGCACCATGTGAGTATCAAACGGGTTGATCCGCTGACCGAATCAGCCGGGTCAGTCCAGTCAGACATAAACAAACAACCCCTAAGTAAGTAACCAAAGTTTTTTAGAGACGACAATTTCATAAATCAGAGAGATTTTTAAATAACTTCTAACACACAAGGACCATATATATGTAACTTATTCTTTTTATAATTTCACACCTTTAAAAACAAAGTTCTTCCTTTTAAGCTTAAACATTAACAAGCTACCGAAGACTCACTTGTTACAATCTCACGCTCACCTCTAATAATCTTATAATCCCACAAATCATCATCATCAACAATAATCACCCGCCAAAAGGTCCAACAATTTCAAACCATAAACCCCCAATAATATTATTATCATCTTCATCATCATTATCATCCTCTAGGGTTTCCATCTTTCCCATTGATCTAATGGCATCTAATCTCCTTCAATTACGCAGGTTTTATACGAACAATCACGAGCTAAATTCACCGGTTTTGGCCACCAATCGATGGACGAAACGGTTGTTTTCACCGATTTTGGCCAACATTCGGAGGCTGTAGGTGTTGGAGAGAAGAGGGCGTTTGCGGATGGTGTGGTTGAGGATTTGGGGAGCAAGAGGGCTCGAGGAGGCGGTGTGCGTTTGAAGGAGGTGGCGGAGATGGTGCTGGTGCTGGCGGCGATGGGGAGGATGAGGGGCGGTGGTCGGAGGCCTACGGCGGTGGAGGTGGAGATGATGGCGGAGGCGAGGGGGAAGCTGGTGGAGGTGTGTGGAGAGTTTGCGCCTAAGGATGTGTTTCCTGTGGATGGTGTTGGGGAGATTGTTGAGGAGTTAGGGCTGAGGGAAGTGAAAATGGGGAGTGTTCATCAGATGTCTATTGCTCAGAGGTTACAGGCTACAAAGGAAAAGGTGATGTTTATGGTTTGTTGAGTAATCAGTTGGTTGAATTTGGTAGTTTATTTAAGCTCTTTCAATCTTTCACTTGTGTGTTTAGGGCATTTTAGTTAACCTTTGCTATTGTTGCTATTTAACTATCTATGATACGTTGTTGATTTGCTTCCTATTTAGTAGGAATGTTATAAGAGCCATTGAAACTGAAGTTGAACTGAAAAACGGTTAATCGCACAATGTGGTTTGGTTTTGGTTTGGAAAACGGGCAGACCCGCATGATGTTGTTATGTTCTGATTAGGTTTGGTAATTAAAATCCGTAATCAAAGCAAACCATTGATAACTATGTTTTTCTTAAAAAAAGGACGCTTTGAATTAAATAATTAACGTTTTGTCGTTTTCGCTAAAGTCAAATTCGTAATGAAGTAAACTGGAAAATTATGACGTTTGTTTTTAGTTTCGAGTCTAGACTCCTTGTATTGAGATCTCCTAGCTCCTAGATCCCCTAATTTATGCTTACCCTTGGCATCAGCTTAAACATAATCTCAATGTTGAGATTTCGGTTGAGTGAGATGTTAGTGAAGATTATTGATTGTCATGAGATCAATACAAAAGTAGAGTATTTTTTAATTCGTATAGATGTTGTATTGTGGAGCAATAAAGGTTTACTGAAATGAGGTTAATCGCAAATTAGATACTTTTACCAAGTTCAAATATTAATAACTACAATGATTTATGATTACTATAATGTGCTTCTCACTGATGCATCTTTCCTTTTTGTTTGCATTTCCAATCAGATGGAAAAAAATGAAGTGTTTCGATTACATTCTGCTACTTCTATACCTACGGTTACCGAACCGCGTTCATCGCCACATGCTGTTCAAACAGTGCCATCAGGTAAAGCTGATCATGCACCCATTTCTTCTAGAAGCTTCCAGAATCAATCATCTGTGGTTCACGCTTCTTCGGCTACGAATTCAAGAACGTTACCATATCAATTGCCCACAAGTGAAGTAAGGCCTGTTGGGTCCAATGTTTTGACTGGCAGTCATCTTGGAAGAGGTTCTACCACACCACCTATTTTTATGTTATACCTAGTAATTCTTAAATTACCAGAATTCGCTGAAACTCTTAACACCACAAAAGTGACTAAAACTCTTAACATCACAAAAGTGATTGTCACAACTTCAACCGGAAGAGCACATCCGAAAATCCATATTTTGTTATCCTGTAACATGTCTTATAACAACTGATTGTTTGTTTATGCTATACAGTATCATGTAGTTGTCTCAAAATGCAAATCCAAACACCCACCTAGGATGTTCCTCTTTTTTCTCACTGCTAATTCCATTAAGGAACTTCTCATTAGGTGTTAGGATCCTGTACTAGGCTACTAGCAAATTATTATAAATTGCAATAATAGTCTGTTACAGAAGTTTGGATGGATGCAATCCGTGTTTCTTTTATATCTCTACATACTTTTTATGCTTTTCTATATTTGAAATTTCTCATCAATGACAACTCATAGAAATATTTGATAGGTATTAATTTAGTTTCTTACTTCATTAACTGATTTTAACTTTTACATAACTTGCAGCAAATTCAGTCGGGGATCACAAAGCATCACATACTCCAGCATGGTCTACACAATCTCAATCTGCTTCTTTCAATAAAGCTAAAGCTAATGGAGCTGCTTTGACAAACATAAATCATCAAATGCAACATCACATGAACTTTGCTCAACCTCCTGCTGCTACCATTCACAATGAAATTGCAAAAATTGTCCAGAAAGTATTACAGCCACATATGCCAGATCACAACACATGGAATCCACCTTCAAGAGACTACATGAACAAGGCATTGACTTGTCAAACATGCAAATGTATGATTAATGAGGTGGATACTGTACTTATATGTGATGCTTGTGAAAAAGGATATCACTTGAGATGTCTGCAAGGTAATCTGAAATCAATTCTTGGAGAGGAGTGCCGTGAGTGGCATTGTGCAAAGTGTTTGGCAATCAGCAACGGGAAACCTTTACCTCTTAAGTACGGTCGTGTTATGAGAAACGTAAACACACCAAAAAAACCTGCCAGCTCAGCAGGAGTTCAGCCATCTTTAGAGAAGAAAGCGCAATCATCTACTGAAAATTTCAATCAGCGGCTGATGTCAGCAAATGGTGACTCTGGTTCACAAACATCAACAGACATGCAAATTAGCGGGACACGTGAATGTAGAACTGAAAAGTTTTCTTCAGAAAAATGTGAGAGTCATTTGCAAACCCTTGGAAACCATCAAGATGCAGATGCTTGTTCAAAGCCATCAACTCAAAATGGAATCAAATTAGAAAACAACTCAAAAGGTGAAAACAGGGAGAATGAAGCAGTTGAGGGGGATAATGTTGTCAAAACAAGTGAAAATTGTACTATAGTCAGGGAGAATGAAGGTCCTTTTCCGAGTAGCATGCATGATGTTGAATGGATGGGGGGTGTAATAAATGAAATTGATGGGAAAATGTATTACGGATCTTGCTGCATAAGTGGAACCACGTATAAACTTCAGGATTATGCTTTATTCAGCTCTACTGGCAATAATCTTATGCCTAATAAACTACAGGTAAGTAGCTTGTTTGTTGCTATATGTTTGAACTTGTTGTTTAATTCAGCATTACTGGCAACGAGCTTTTGCCCTAATTGCAGTTTGTTTTTCATTATGTTTTTATCTCTTTTCACACAAATTCTGCTGGTATGAACATATGGTATAGACTCATTTGAGGCATTGTTTTGTTTGCATTCATGTGAAGCCATCTTTTGTTACAGCTTACTGAAAGTTGTTAGTCAAGGGGTAGTGACATATTTTCTTCTATGTTTAATTCATCTTTTATTTTTCTCCCATATACTTGCACATTGAAACAGTTTTGCTGCTCTGTGTGTTCTTAAAATTTTAAAGTTTTACATAAAAAGGATTTGCTTCCAGGGCATGTGGGAGGATAATAAGACAAATAAGAAGTGGGTTACTGTGGCTCGCTGTTTCTTTCCTGATGATTTGCCTGAGGGTGTTGGTCGTCCTTGTGCCCCAGAAGACAATGAGGTAAATTTCTGGATACAATTTAGTAAATACAGCTTCTTCTTATTCTTATTTAAAAAAGTAGGGAGGTTTACTTATTTATTTGCTTTCTTCCGTAATCTAATGGTTGACCATAAAACTGAGATGCATATATGCAATAAAAATTTTGTAGCTTAATGCTAGTTGACCATCTAAAGGTTACTGGTAAAGTTGGCAAAATGGGCATGTTGGGTAGTGGGTCACTACATGTACTTATTTAGTTTGGGTCAAAATGGACCAGTTGGACCAACCCACAATCTTTTTTCCAGATATTGGGTTTAATAAATAATCTATGTGGTGATTTTAGAAACTACATCATGACAATAGTAATCAATTTCTTATTACATGATGTAGTAGTTTTATTGTTAATTATATTATTTTACTTTTAAAGACACTTCAAATGACTTACAGCCTATTTGGCCCTTTTGCCTTTATTTTCTTTTAGTTCAATCCTTTAGCTCAACCCATTTGACTCCTTAGAGGTATAACGGTTACCCACGATAAACCATATAAACTTAAATGGGTCAACATTGTCATCTCTAGTTACCGTTTTTGTATAAAGTTATTTATTGCATGTTTAGTTTATCGATTTTCAGTTTTTTTCTACCCTCAAGTGGCTCATTAACTTGATATGGTTGTTAATACCATAATTTGATTAATTTCTGCATGAGTCCTTTTCGGCTCTTCCTAGTTCCTCACAAATTTCAATCTAGAATGCCATAATTCTCTCTCCAAAACCTGACACGACCTTATGTTTTGGCTTCTTATAGGTATACGAGTCTAACCATGAAACAACATTAGCAGCTGGCTTGATTCATGGTCCATGTAAAGTTCTTCCTCCGCGCAAGTTTTCTGAAGAAAGGGCGACTCAAACTCATTCACAGACCAAAACCTCTGACAAACCAGAACGGATTTTTCTTTGCAAGTGCGTCTCTTACCTTCACCCCTATTTGTTCTTTTCCCTGTTTAAGGAGGCTAGTTAAGAAACATTCAAAGATTTAAAACCATCAGCGCTAGATCTTGAATTGAATTTCAAAGTTATGAGTTATGTTTCGATCATTAGCAATTTAAAGTAGTTTGAAAAACTACCAATCGCCCTCCAAAGAAAAGACCATTGGTTGAAATAATTTTTTATGGACATTTATAATAGCTGAAATCTGTAGTATTTTGCAGCAAAGTTTTGTTTAGATATTTTAGGACCTTTTAACTGAGTTGCCATTTATTTGGTGATGAGTGTGATGGTTTCCAGTGACATTGAAAACTGGCAAATTGCATAACAAATTATCGAACTTTCATCGAGTTTCTATTTAGGGTAATATTAAGCCTCTCTCTGCTAGAAGGAACTTACAATCTTTTTTCCATTTTGAGTAACCGATTCACAGTTTTTTCTGTTTCGGATGAGGGTTGTGCCTGAAAATGGTTGTTTCCAGTTTGTTGTCCAGTTTACTATTTATGTAAGTCCGATGTTCCAGCTCTACAATACAGAAAAAAGGCTGAAAGTTTGTATCTATTTGGAGAGAATCTAATATTAGGCTAAACAGAAATTGGATGAAAGTTTTGTTACCTTTTTATGCAATTAGCCGTTTGAAATATTAACTATGTCTGCAAATATAGCTTATTTGATATGATTATAACTATTCTGCTGTAGACAAATTATTTCTCGTGTTCTTGACTGCGTACATAAGGCTGAGTAGCATGAGAACGTTGACTTGCAATGATGATTGACCAGTTCATTTTAAGGGACTAGTTTTGTTGTTGTCCTTGTGTTTATTGGAGATCTCATAATTCCAGTTTTTACTGTTTTGTCGATGACGCTGGTCATGATTCCTTTATAGTTTCAAAAAAAATAAAATATAGTTATATTTATTTAAAACAAGAAGGGTATCTTTTAGCTTTTGCTTACTATCACAACACTGTGTGTTATTTCAATCAGCTGTATCGGGATTGTGGCATCATTAGTATAACTAATCACGGTGTTCTTGCAGATGGTTTTATGATGAGAAAAAACATGTGTTTCGAGATGTTACGTGTTAGCAGGAAGCATCGTAAACACATGCTAGGAATCTTTTCCTTCCTCATGCAGCGGTTTTACAATGTTCTCCTTCCGCAGTGCTCACATGGTTTTACAGGTGGCAAAATGTTTTTCTTTTGCGAAGTGGGGGTGTGGGTTTGGGTTTGGGTCAAAACCGGATGGTGGGGATTGTGGTGGACAAAATGGGTTCGGGTCAAAATTGGATTAGCCAGCATGCAATTGGATTTTTTTATCCATTTTTCCGAATCCTATAGATAATTAATACACGAAATATGATCACAATAACTATATTATTACAAATTACCTGACTCCAATCAATAAAGCAAATTATTGAGTTTTTATGCACTTGAATGTTATCAATCTGTCAACTCCTTTTTGAAGTAAATTTGTTACTTAACTCAATTGGCCCATCAGAGATAAAACATAACCTGATACCACTTGAGCTATATAGGTGTTAGTGTCTTGAATATGTTTTCATGGTTTTTTTTGGTTATAGGCGATTACAGTTCAAATTCTGCTCTGTTGATTGAGGTCTGATTTCAAGAATGTGAAGCAGAAATTATATTTTTGAGCTGTATAGGTGTTGTTGGCTTTGATCTGATGATTGTAACGACACAAGTTTACTAGTTGAATTTAAATACAGTTACAGCTCCAAACATGATAGCTCCCAAACATGTTTTTGATTATTAAGTTGGTGTTTGTTTGCATCTTAATGAGTCTGAAATGCTCAAGATACCATTGAATCAAATTAAGGTAAATTAAGGTCAACTGGATTTGGGAGCTCTTGGTACCAATACGAGAATCTTTATGGATGTGATTTTTTTTGTCAACAACCAAAGTTTTTGTATAATAAAAAAAATCCTTAAGAAACAAAATACTGAGTTGAAAAACATAACATAGAAACATAAAAAAACTATTAGCTTTTAATAGTATTTTTTGGTTCCACCTGATTGGTTTAATCCTATCTTAACTTCTAACTAGCCCTGTAAGCCAACCAAACTTTCAGTTCAATGTTTGGCAAAAGGTCTTTTATATACTGAATGGATGAACATAAATAAAGTTATTTTGGGTTGTTTAATTAAGTTAATGAAACTGAATACATATAATGTTTGTTTATTTATGTTTATTTATGTTTATTTATGTTTATTTTTATTTACATGTTCATTAAAATTTACGTATAAGTTGTTAGTAATTGACTAATTAGACTTTAATTTGAATATTTTTGTTTACTTTAAAATGTTAGATGTTGTGGAATCATGTAATTATCGTAAATCAGAAATAAACAAGAGAAAAGATAGAGTAGAAACTAATTTCATTTATTAGGGTTACCATAGACAATACATATAATGGATCAACACACTTATCTTATATAAGAAATAAAATAAGCAGGTGGCTTTTGCGTGTTCCTGCTCAAGTGGCCGATTACGCCCGACTCATGCTCCTCAAAAGCCCACAGGAACGGAGTTGATGCTCCCACATCAAACTCATGTATACGTTCCGAAATAGTACTTTGTTCAAAAACTTGGCCAGCTTTAAAAGCACCAAAAATCCCTCGTTTTATTTACTTTTTTGAATGCAGTTCGAGCTGATTTTTCAGTTGATAAAGACCCGCCCCTTGTTTCAGTCAGAATGAGTCCGTATACTCTACTTCTTAGTTAAGTAGAGAACACTACCGGCGAAGTCCATCCGAACCATCCAATGAAGAATAAGAGGAGAGCAAAGCGCCAACGGCGCGCGAAGCGAGTGAGGAAGAAAAACCAACAAGAAACTTCCCATAGCAGTACTAGGGAATTCCTCTATCTTCTTTGATCTCTAATTCATGAATTTCTAATGATCGCCGTGTTCCGCATGTTGGATCCTCTACTATTCTATGTTCTTCATGAAAGCGTGCTAATCCCTATCATCTTAGTAGATTAGTCAAATATATCTTGTCCGAGGAGGCCTTGGGGTAATAGAACAAGGTATAGACAATACTTAAATCCTAAAGCCTATTAACATTGGGTTGGGCCTAAAATAATATGCATTTATAACACTCCCCCTAAGACATTTTATATTACACACTATTAACATTATACACCTAGATAATGTTGGTTTGATTCTTCAGGATGGATATAAACAGATTCAATAGGATCAGAGTTAGGCTGCCTCTGTCTCGTTAAAACCTTACTAAGAAAACCCAGTGGAACAAAACCTTACTAACATCGATGATGTTCTTTCCACAAATTTAATTTGGATTTAGTGTGGATGAGAGTGAAGTTAGTTGTTGCTACTGATTTAGGCTAATAGAAACGCAAATGCTATATATCAAATAGATAAAGTATGAAATGTGACTATATAGAGATGTATCCTTAAACCCATAAAATAAACTCAACACAATATTTAACATGCCTGCATATATCCAGTGAAATATTTCAAAAAACAATATCTATTCTCTGTATGAAATTGTTATGAGATAGCCTAAGACAATTCGTCAAGAGAAAACATTGAACGTGATTACTTTTTGGATAGCAACGTATTTTTTTAGCAGGTGCTCGTTGTCACTTTTGAATATTCACCTTATATTAATACTACTAGTTGACCTATTTGGTCCTTTAGTGAAAAACATTTGAAAGGATAAGTGAGTACTAGTCAAATTTCTTTATCATAACAAACTACCAGGATGATTTGGAAATTTAAAATCAAAGCCGACAAACATAAACAGACTATGAGTTTAGAAGAACTTATTGATTTCTTCGGCATTGCTAAAACCCATCAACCCTTAAATATTGGTTTCATAGTTATATTTTACGATAGATTAATAAATTGACACTATCGGGGGTAGCAAAAGATATAGTAGATTGTTTAGTAACTTTTATCTATTAATGTAAACAACCAGTGGGATCAAGTGACTTGGTGGAATGGAGTTGATTTCTAGGCCAAACTCAAATCAATGGGGAACAAATTAAAAGGAAAAGAAAAAAAAATATTCTTTTATCCTTTGTTCTTCTAATTAATTAACATAAAATGACAACACATTTAGATGTTTTCTTCGTTTTAGTTTGCAAGGTCTAGTCACCAGAAACCTTTGATCAATTCTAACCAATATAAGCATGTAAATTACTTGTATAAAAACGTGGGTAAAGATTGTTACCTGAATTTGTTGTTGAGACGAAAAGAGATCGAACAGATAGAGGAAAATAATTGGGTCAAACCTGGTGTTTCCTGTGGTGACTGGATTCCGTCAATGTAAATGTTTGTGACCCTTGACTCTCGGTTAAAGTTGAAATTGTTTATCTTGTTCCGTATCGCACTGTGTTGAAATCGATTTCGTCTTTCAAATCAAGTCAATCTTGAGTTCTTGGTGTGTATATATTAGGAGAAATACCTACCAAGAACTCAAGATTGTGAGAGTTTACAATGAAAGCGTGTTCGTGCTAACAACGTATTGTAAATCAGAAATAAACAAGACAAAAGATAGAGCACAAACTGTTTCATAAAAAATTATTCGTTTCGTAGGTCAATGCTAATTGAACAAACATAAAGATGTGAAGAAAGAAATATGCGGGGACGAAAGTCATATAAAGCGTATGTCGTATAGCATCTCTTAGGGGCTGTTTGATTACTGTTGACTGAGTAAGATCTGACTGAGTTAGAAGCTGACCCAGTAAAAAGTTTTGACTGGGTCTGTATCTGACTGAAACTTGACTGTTTGATTTAGTATCTGACAAACAAATGCACAAACAAATGCACAAACCTCCTACAATCCAAATTAACACCAAATCAACCCCAAATCACACACAGCCACAATCTAACCCTAGATTCAACCCTAGAAAACCAACTGGATCTGATAATCCGAACAACCAAATCGAAAATCAACGTCCGTCCGTACCCGAAGAGTCCTCGAACTGATACAACCGCTGACGAGTTTCCATGAACGGATAACAGAGACGACGATAGACAGAGACGACCAACCGGTGGTCGCGGTCGCCGTGGGTGGTCGCGCAGGTGGTCGCTGTGGGTGGTCAGCCGGGTCAGCTTTTTTAATTTTCTGGTCTGGGTCAGCCATCTTGGACCCGGTCAGCTGAAATGAAGCGCGTATCAAACAGGCTGAGTCAGCCAGTTAGCCGATATCAAACACGCCCTTACTAACTTTCATAGTCAAATTCTACAAACTGATTAAATTTGTAGAACTGATTAAATTTGTAGAGCTGATTAAATTAACATTCTTCTGTTTAATTAAATGTGTTGAGGAGTTGTCGACAATAACTTGATATTTTTACAATTTATCTTTCTTACATGCCTCCACAATATGTCTATCAGTCTATACTCTATTTGCGTTGTGAACTTCTCAAATTATAAGATATAATTTCACGCAAACACGTCAATTACAGAACCATAAAGGAAAAAATCAACCGATACAACAAGATCGTGAAAACAAAAGATAAATACGCGAGCAATTCAAACACTTGCAGATGGATTAGTCAGCAGTTCAAGAGATTTTTTAAGATAATCTACAGCAACAAAAACATCATCAAACGCCAAAGCTCCAACAGCAAACCTTGCAGCCTTGTGCGCCTCTGCAATTTTCTCAGGGGCAGGTTGGTAATTACTGTCATACTGATACGACTGTGCAGAGGGCGGTTGAGGTACAGGTGCAGGCGCTGGTTCTGGAACTTGAACTGGACCCGACCCGTTTGCTACATTTGGCTGGTACTGAGCTGTATAAGGATAATCTGTTGGTCTAGCAGCTGAAGAGGAATAGGGTGGTGGTTCAGAGCCCTGATAGTAAGACGAGGGGTAATGTGGTGGTGCCGCTGGAAGGTTACTTTCAGAAAAACTAGGGTAAGATTGGAAATTGGGATACGTAAAAGAGGGATCTTGAGAAGGGTAATTTTGAGAAATGTGATGTTGAGGTTCTTGTGGATAAGATGAAGGATGGTGATAAGTTTGAGAAGGATGTTGATGAAAATTATTGGATGGATAGTCATCAGAAGAATATGCAGGTGGCGGCGGCGGTGGTGGTGGTGAAAAGGTTGAAGGTGGTGGTTGAAAATTTGAAGGTGGTAAATTTTGGATGTTTGAAGATGGTGGAGGTGGCATATCCTGTGGTGATGATGAATGACTATTTATGGACCTCTGGGAATCCTTTCTTTCGTAAAACTGGGGTGAAGGTTGGGATTCTGGTGGGAGTCCGGTGGTTGGTGGTGGCTCACTCCTGCTCGGTTCCAGGTCCTGCCATAAGAGAAGTTTTAAAGTTTAAACTTGGGTTAACTCACTTTTTTATCGATGCATACAAATTTTTAATATGAAATCAATGCGTTAATTATGATTATAAAAACAATATTGTTATGATGATATAACATTTGAATAAGATCTTACATATCCACTACTTGACGTATCGGAGAGATCTTTATCACCACCAGGGGGGCCTGGTACAGGCTTCCTTCCTTCTTTAATAGCTTTTCTTATATCTGCTGCTTTCCATGCTGCGTATTTCTGTTTCTGCTCAAGCTTTTTTAACAAACCAGTTGTAATAAATCAGCATTTTTATCCACCTTTAGTTACTAAGAACAATGAAGCAAATAAAGTTGCCATTGACAAAACAATAATAAAGAAACTGGGCTCACATCAGGTTGTACTTCACCGAACTGGTTAAGGATTTCAAAAAATATGCTGGCAGCATAAAACGTCTTCGCTGTATTACTACAACAAGATTAAATCAAGTATTAATATCACAATCATAGCCACCACTACAGTTATTTGTAGGGGTTCGTTAGAAAGATAGGTGAAAACAAATTCAGACTAGTCTTTTCCAACAGTCATACAGTTATACACTTATACGTTTTAAATAAAAAAAAATTTGCCAATACCCAAAAAGAAACTAGTCATTAAGCACTTAAAGACAACAAACATAGTTGTTTATCTTGAAAAAGACTCTACATCATTTATTATCATAATTACAGAACCGTGTATGTCCAACTACTCGACCACTTCTATAGTAGCTTAACAAAAATGTCTAAAAACTTACTATAAAAGAATGTCCTGAATAAGAAACATTACTTAGCAGTAACTATTGTAAGAAATCCAAAACTTGAAAAAAATCCAAGCATTAGACACATAAAGTTAGTGAACTTCAATTATTAATTTCAACTAAGGGCAACTGTTTTCTTATGGCATAGCTCAAAAAAGGTGTGAGCTTCTCAGATGAACAGGAATAAGCATATATTTTTGGAAGCCTTTTCAAGCACAATAAAGTCTTTACAAACTAGAGTCAAATAGTAGTATTGCAAACAGAAAACTTATCGTACAGATCAGCTTTCCCAGCTCGGTCTTGCTTATCAGCCTTTGCAAAGACATTTGAGGCGAAACCTTCCAGGTGGAGATGGTCATCAGGCCCCAACTGCAATGACTTTTTATCCTGTAAATAAACAAGCAACCTAGACAATGAACACATAACAAAAGACTTGCAACACAGACAAAAAACAAATTTACATAATACCTACATGGCACTAACTGTAAATCAAATCTTGATCTAAGATTAGCAAAGACTAATTCATCAAAAAAATCTTCCATTTATTAACATCAACAACACAGCCATCTAATCAACTAAATAACCCCCAAAACAAAGTTCAAGACCCAAAATTTTCATAAATTTCAGCTGCAACAGGATTTTCAAACTAATCAGACTACATTTAATTCAACCCATCACTAACTCTAAACCTTGATCCGTAATTAGAGACCACTAATTTATCAAAATAATAATTCTCCACTGATTAACATCAACAACCAATGCAATGATGCATCAACTTGATAATCCCGTGAACGAAGGTTTAGAGCCAAAATCTCAAACCAAACAGACTCCGAGACGAAATCGCACCTTTTCAAGCTGTTTCATAAGCGACACGAGGAGAGAACTGGTGGTTTTGGTTCGTTCACTCTGAGGAATCTTCAACCCTCGTTCCATCGCATACAATCGGCCTGAAAACACAACAATTCTACGCTTCACAACACGTAACCGAGATGCCACAAAAGTCGTCAGAAGTTAGGGTTTACAGTGAATTGAGAGATGAAGAAGAAAGAACACGTACAGTAGTAGGCAACAAGAGGCTCATGCTTTTGCAATTCATCTGCACGTTGAAGGTACGGCAACAGTAATTTCGCTGGTTCGTTATCGTTCGACATTTTTTCTCCGATCGATGATCGATGATCGAAGGGGAATCAAGGGTTTTGACTCTTGATCAAAGTTGCAGTTGGTTGTTTGACGTAGTAACGACGTCGTTTTGGTGTCTATACGAACGACGTCGTGCTGGAATATTCCAAGAAATTTCACTTTTTTGGCCCGTAGGCTTATAAGTTTTAAAAAACAAGCAAGTTTAGTGGTTGTTGGACTCTTTTTATAACGCTTTATTAAGAAAAAAACTAAACTGTTTAAATGGCGTATTTTTATTTTTATATGATAACTAGTGTTAAGTCCTTCGTGTTGTAACGGGAAGCATAAAACCATGTTGAGTAACATCATTGCCCTAACACCGTCAATGAATACCAAGACCGAAAAACCTTGTATTAAAAAAATAAAAAAAGCGAAAAATAAATCGAACAGAAAGTAGATGTGAAGACATCGAACTACGCACGTGAAACATATAATATTATAAATAATAACTAAGTCGATCTATGATCTGCACGTTGTGATAAGACCGTTAAATGGGAAAAATATGATTAAAAACACTGAAACCACACGCGTACATTGCGGCTTTTAACTCGTAAAATTTAGACCAAAATGTAAAGTGAAAATTTTTATAAGATAAAGAGTATAGCCATAGGGGATCAAAGTTGAAATTGAAAAGTTATAGGGGTTAAGTTGTGAAAGATGTAAAATATTAAGATTAAAAATAAAAAACAAAAGTGGATACAATCCATTAAAGCTGAAAATGCAAACTATGAAGCATAAAAAGTTGTTACTAATATATATAATAACTAGCTTTAATAAACTCGTGTATTACAAGGGTTTGAATAAATAAAATATGAAATATAATAAAAATTATTAATTATAAAACGATATACTAAGACATGATATTATTGAATTACGTATGAGTAATAACTATAAATAATAAAACAATAATATGAACTTTTAAATTTGTTTCAAAGATGAAGTAAACATTTTGTTTCAATATAACGTTTTAAAAAGTTTTCATTTTGAAATTTTTTTACTATAACTTCCTATTTTAATTCTTTTTTATTACAATTTTACTTTTAAAACCAATTTTAAAATATTACATTAAAATAGTTTTATTTTTTTAGAAAAAAAACTTTTATATAAAGTTATAGATCTATTTCTTAATTTAGAAAAAAATAATTATAATGTAAAAATAAATAAATAATCTATAGATATTAATAAAAAAAGGTTTTTTTGCCACTTGTCATTTTCTTAAACCACATTTTTTACACTTGTCATTTTTTTAAGCATTCTTATTTTATTTTCTCTCCAAAAGGATATTAAAGTAATTTAAAAAACTCAAACAATTTCTCTCTTTTCATAAAAACTTATTTAATCAATTGATATATTTTTCTCTCTATCATCTACATTTTTTAAAAATAAACTATGTTTTTAAAAATAAATTTTATTAAGAAAATTTAAATTCATATATTTTCTAAAACATTGAACCTTTTGAAACAAAATGTTTTAAATTAGTCATGTTTTAAAATAATTATAAAAAACATAGAATTTTCTAAAAGTAGTTTATTAAATCAACTAGAATAATTGGAAACTTGAGTTTTTAATAAACAATATTTTTATAAACAATAAATTTTTATAATAAAATCTTAAAACA
>BJCM01063271.1:0-16938 GCA_018326385.1 Flaveria bidentis
GCATCCACCCCCATCAACCGTCGGCGACACCTTCCTCCAGCCGGCTCCCCTCCGGCGACGCCTTCCTCTAGCCACGCTCCTCTAGCCGTCTCCCCTCCCGTTTGTGAAGATTATAGATGATGATTTGCGAGTATCTGATGGATTGGTGAGTGAATTGGGGATACCAGATAAGACCAAACAGTTTGTGTTTGCATTTCGTGAACCGCAATCACATGCGGTGATCTATGTACTCTGTGCTCGAAATTTGTCTGAAAGATCAGCCATTAATGCCGAACGTCTTGTTAGATGTGTTAAACCAGGTGCAGTGGTGGCTCAAATTAAGGAGGTTGAGTTTGATGATGTTCAATTGGTAGGTAATAAAAGTGATGATGATGGTGATGAACATTCGATTCCCACTTCTTCGTTAGATGTACTTAAGAGATGTTTTCTTCAAAGAATTGGTAAAGAGAAGTATGAAAATGTGGTCCACCTCTTCTGCAGATGTTAAAAAACAAACAGTTTTTTTCTCGCAGACTGCAGACGTTTGGTCCACCTCTTCTGCTGCAGATGTCTGCAGATGTGGTCCGCAGACTGCAGACGTTTTCCAGCAGAAAAAACAAACAACACCTAAGACTTCTTATCTGAATTGGTTAGACTTTTGCATTTAAATAGTTAAATGATGTACTAGCTCTTAATGGTTCATACATCTTAATAGTTCAACACTTAATAATTCAGACAACTTATTGGTTCAACATTTAATCATTCAGAAGTTATAAAACAATCCCTAAGTTGCCAATTTCAATTTTAGCTTGACCTACATACTAAGACTTACACCGTAACACATAACTTCCCTTAATAGTTTGATCATAGAAAATCTCAACCTTGAAACAAGACTAACGATTTTCTCTCTTATCTCATCTCATCAGACGCCTTCATATAACATTACAATGAATATTAGTTCCAACACTGCATATCAAACTTCCGTACCCCGATCTTGTTTCATGTAATAGATGTAGATTGTGATTTGTGACAAAAACACAAAGACAAAGTATAACATAGCCCATTTGTTAGAGGTTTTATCTTGGGTTCAAATCCAAACATTATGTAACTTGATATAGTTTAGGAGTAAGAGTAGGATATATTTACCGTTAAAAATAAAAAGTAAAACTAATGATTCGTAGAAATTAACAAGATGAACGACAATAAGCATGTAATGTCTTAAAACATGCCACGTGTCATATGCCCAATAGGGGACCTTCTGAATAGACTTGAGTGAGAGAATAAATCGAGAAGGACCATACCCTTCCCTTAATGCCATTTTCCTCAAATTTATTTCTTTGGACCACTTTTTAGCCTTATAAAACGACCACGTTTTTCATTCTAATCTACATCCTCGCTTCCTCACCCACCTAGTATATGTACATAATAAATATTCCAATAATAATTTTCAATCATATACTTATATACTTTTTTTTATTTTTTTTAAATGGGTAGTTTAATATACTTGAAAACTTGTATAATGTTATATAATTTACAAATATAGATATCATAGTATAATTCAACAAAATTGAAGGATAATTCAAACTCTATAATCTAAATTGAAGGTAGTTTTTTTATTTTTTTTCTTCATGATAACTTTTATATAATGAAAAACATTTTAAACTCTATAGTCTAAACTTTAAACCTAAATATTGAAGGATAATTCAACAAAATTGAAGAATATAGAGTAATAGAGATCCAACAAAGTATTGTTAGGAGAAAAACAAAATGTTATGAATCTCAAGCTAACCAAATAGACTGATTTCTTTTACGATTCGATCGGTTTTAACGGCCCACTAAAACTCCTAATTACGCAATAAAAAGAATGAAACTATTAGGGAAAGAATTCTCATCAGATAACAATGCGTTTTTCAGGATAAAATGGTCCATAAATTAAGACTTCATTAAATAATTTGTGGCACCATTGGCCCAATCGAAATAAATAAATTGAATTGGTGAAAATGAAATGATAGGAAAATCTTGGATTAAAAAATTATGCTTATGATTTCATAGTAAATCGTGTAATCCTCTTGTTAATCTTAAGGATTTTAATCATGTGGGTGTGAAGGTTTGATGGTGCTTAATTAATTAATAAAAAGGTAGATTAGGCTGGAGTAATAACATGCTTATGAAAAAATATATATCATCACATTCTTTTATGTATTTACATCAATATTAAAATTAACAAAGACCATAAAAATCCTTGATAATAAAATTCAGAAAGTAGGGCCAATGTTTGACGAAAATAGTTGAAATAGTTGAAGATTTTAGTTGATACATATTTTATTTTATATATTAATATAGTATATATTATAATATTAGAAAATAATAAAATATTAATGATATATGAAATATGGGAAAATAGTTCACATATTCACCTTATGCTCGTTGTTATCATATATGTTTTGAAAGCACAAACTATGTTTACATTTTAAAAATATAAAGCAGATACGTGAAACTATTTGTTCTTTATTTGAGACAACCTTATATCCTGGACCGTTTGCATAAAAAAACAATTTCCGGTCATCTACATAACTAAAATACAAAGCTCTTGCAGATACAATTACCGAATGAACTTGGCTGGAGGTTCTGCTTAGCAAACTTAGGGTAAATACAAAGTTTGTCCCCATTCCCATGGTCATCTAATCTAGTTTTCATATCAAAACAATGCATGTAGAATCGATTTTCACTTTGTTCGTAAGAGTTGCTCAAGGTAAATTTAAAGTTCAATTTATATAAACAGATGACCAGATCGTAGAAATCTTTACAAATTGTTGCCAACTTAAATAATTGTGTTCCTACATTCGAAGCTACACAAAAGAGACGGTAGAAAGCAAATATATGCCCGGAAATAGTTTTAAACATAAAGAAAATAATAATAAAATTTATAAATTACAAAAAAATTGTAATGATTTATGAATAATAAAATAAATACGAACGTAATTTAATGCTTACAAAGACAAATTGGCGACTAAAATGTTCAATTTGGGTTGGGCCTTAAACAATGGGCCCCATAAGTGAGTCCGATTTGGTGGACCCACAAAGAAGTTAAAACAAGCTCGAATATTTAGGTTCAGCCGTTTAGGTCTTGTACACATAAATGATAAATGATAAATCCCTTCATTAGTCACTTTCATATTCCTTTTTATTATCACATATTCTCTAACCATATCAATCATATTGTGGGTCTATAGATTTTAATACTTCGATAACGATTTATGGTTTAAACAAATTATTGTTATCTGTTTGAGTAGAAACATCAACTTCATAGGAATAAATGGCCTTGAACAAAGTATAAATATATACATATTTGATAATTAAAAAAAATAAAAAGTTCCACTACTTTTAAGTTATTTTATAAAGTATGTTACCTTGTAACTTGTTACACCAAAGGTTATAAAATAAAATTTTTCAAATTTAAAATTATTAGTTGTAAGGATCAATGATTTAAAGGCTCGAAAGATTAGGTCCAAACTTAATTACAAAAGTCTTGAAATACACGTAAGTTAAGAGGGTGTATAAGTCGACATCACAATATCGATTTTAAGTACACAATTTCAAAAGATATAGTATATCTTAGGCCAGCCAATCAAAATCGAAGATAACAAATTACAACCATAATATGTAATGTTAGCTAAACATTAAGTACGTCATTATATTTAACTTTTAAGAATGTCATACACGTGATAAAATATTTACTTAAATCCGATCAAGATAAACTTTGTGTCCGTTATTAGCTTATGTTGATTCAGTGTGGCCTCACCACACCCATGTTGTGTGTATATACGTATTCAAGGACAATTATAGCATGTCAAACTTAAGACTAGAGTACTTGATATGACTAAGTGGATACATGTATCAAAACACAAATTTTTTAGAATTAATTATTCGATCTGCATTTGTTTTCATATAGTAGCATTCTTATACACCCACGCATGAGTAACATTTGTTTAAAAAGAAGAAAAAAAAAGTTACCTCAACACATTACAAGAAAATCTATTCAAACAAAAATTAGGCAACCATCACATTGTCCCATCATTCACCGGACCACCATCACCATTGAACACTAGAAATCGAACAAATTAAACCCTCATATATGTAGACCATATATGCTACTTTTTTTAATGACAAACTTGTTTTACTTCTAAATTACTGGATCATCTAACTGGTCATCATCAGGTTTAAACATAAGTCTATTCTAAAGAAATAATGATATAGTATATATACTAATTAGAGCATTGACATCGCTTCCCCATCTTTACCCTATATCTAAAACATAAGAACACAAAAAACACAATAATTACTTCTACATCAAGTTTTAATTACTTCTACACCAAGTTTTACATTCTCATTTTGATCCATATATTTTTCGAGAAAATCATAATAGTCATATATATTTAAAGGTCACTATCCATTCACATGTTTTGGAGGGAAATTATAATGATCTCCTATATTTAAGGGTTACTATTCATTCCTATATTTATTATTTTATATTTTTATAAGTGTTTGTAAGTGGATGAAATAAATAAAAAATAAGTATTATTTAATTAAAATAAAAATACATGGGAAAGTTAACATGAAAAAGTTTTGTAAAATAAGTAAATTTATATATGAGATAGTAACTTTATGAGAGACGGAGATGGTGAAGCTATTGCAACTAGCACCAACCATCAAAACATATAAGATTAAGTGTCATGGTTTATTAAGTTAAAAGACAAATAAACAAATATGAATTTGTTAAAGTCTGTTTTAAAATAAATGTAATGGTATAAAAACTCGTTTTAGTTAAAGATTATCAAAAGTATGAAAAATGAATTCACTCATCCTTTTTAACGACTGTTAAGGACTTAGCTAAAATGAGTTTGAAGTCTCACTTTTGATTAAGGAGCTGTTTGGTAGCATTTTAATAGTTATTAAAAGTCTATTTTTTAATGGTTTATAATCTCTTAATAGTTAAGAATTAACCTCAATACTGAATGGGTAAGAGGTAACATCTTCAAGGTACCTTTTAACCATTTAACATTAATGTTACATCTTAATCATTAAATAGTTATGAACCATAAACATATAGCATGTTAATAACCATTATAAGACTACCAAACAACCCTTAAGATGTAACGTTTCAACCCTTAAAGATGTAACGGTTTTAGCATCCTATTTGTATTCAAATCAGCAAATTTGACGCCTCATCAAAACATCACTACGTCGGGTCTAAGTTGAGGGCACGTGATATTGGTATGGTGGCACGGTTGTGGGTTGCTTTATTTTCTGTAGAAACCTCAAAAGGCGATCTCTATAGTTTTCTTAACAAAAGTTGGCTACTTTTAACAATAAGAAACTAGAACAAAAGATAACTATGTATTTAACTTTCTCATAATCGATGTGATCGAATAAACTTACAGAAGCAATGAACTAATTAAAAGATTACCCAAAACTATCGAAATACACTGGTGGACCCAATTATTTTATTCTAAATAAAGACTAATTATATATTTAAATCAGTGTTGCAAAAGTCAGCGCTAGGCGCCGATTAGTCGGCGACTAATCGCCAATCGGATTTTCACCAAGGCGATTTTACATAATCGGAGCCCCTAATCGGTAATCGGTCAAAATTGGTCAAAATCGGACCTAGGCGGTCTTAATCGGCCAAAAAATCGGTGATTCCTGCGACTTTTCGGTAGGGTTTCGGCGAGTTCTGGTGGGATTCCGGCGACTTTAAAAAATAATGGCAAAAACTTAGAAAATCAAGCGAAATATGTATATTTATATATAAAACTGAACTTTTTTTATTTAAATTACATTCTAAAATGTGTGTATTTATATATAAAACTAAAATTTATATATGCAAAAACCAATCCAATCAATCCCGATTAATCCCTAGTCCTTACCTCGCTGTCCGACTAGCGCCTAACGATTTTTACAACATTGATTTAAATAGATAAAAAATTAAAATTAAAAGATTGCATCTCATCTATCAAGTATATGAATTGTTAGTAGTAGAACTATAGAATGAAAATAGTTTGAATAATTGTTATGTCATATAGCATAACTATAATTATTTTTTATAGTCAACATAAAAACCGTAATATTACTGTTGTGGGGCTTGAGTTGGACGGTTGGTGAGCCCGAGATTCATACCCGTAGCCACTACCCAAACCCGTGGCAGCAATGTTCCTGAATAGCCAAACGAACCAGAGGCCAAAGCCGAGGTCCAACCCATCCACTCTTAAAGATCGTAGGTTCAAGTTTAGTTATAAACAAGTAATGTAGATTTAAAAATAGTTATAAAAATTATTTAAGTTCTTCGTTTCAAAAAACTAAAGTTAGTTTGAACTTACGTTCAATGCTAGTTACATAAACATTTTCAAAATAACCAACTTATCCGAACTTGATTTATAATTACAATTAGAAGATTTAAAAACAACATATCTGGTGTACGTTTAGTTTTAAACACCGGATGAAAACCGACTCCTTCGCACCCCTATTAATAATAATAATAATTTCAAGCTCAACCGCAAAGAACTGTTAACAGCCTTTGGAGCCCATTCCAACACCACAAACACTCTTCTTCTTCTTCTTCTTCTTCTTCTTCTTCTTCAAAATCGATGTGTTTGTGATCCTCTGTGTGATCCTTCATCTTTGAAGCAAATACAACACTCAAACACCTAAAGTTTTCCCAAATCCCTCACAAATATCTCCGTTCAGATTCATCTCCTACATTCTGCAACAGCTTTCTTCAACAAAATTAATCCATTTCACAACCTTTCATCTCCTTAGATCCGCTTAATCTTCACCTCATTCACTCATTTCCAACTCTCTGCATCTAATTTGGTTCAATTCATCAATCTCTCCGTCAAATGCCTCGAAACTAACTCGATTCGAACACGAAGATAACAAAATACATGGCGGATTTCGTCTTCTTATTGAAGAATGTTCTAGTGCTATCGTTAGCGATGAATATCGGTTTGATTTGGAGAATAAGGTACGATGATGAAGAAACCCTAGCATTCAAGTGGAGTAGCTTGGGGAATATGCAGCAGAAGCTTCGTTTTCATGGCTGTTGTTCTAATGATGTGAAGGATAACGGAAGAGAGGAGGATGCGCATGTTAGCACGAGGACGGAGATGGTCGCAACGACGTCGTCCGGTGGTGCTCCGTTTGTTGCAGATGGCGGGGAGAATGCTGTCATCAATCTTGACCAGTGAGTAGTACTCTATGACTAATATTTTTGTAAACTGTAGCAGTCAATTTATATTTATATTTTATATAAACTTTTGAATTAAGTTTGATTTTATTTTTTAAGATTTGATAAAAATAATTATTTTTTTAAAAAAGTTATTAACATTAATTTACTTTTAAATATTTTAAATTGATTCAAGATAATGAAACTTTTGAATTGAAATTAAAACAACTTATGAAACTTTTGATTTTAACTTGACGCTTTTAATATTTTTGTAGGAAAATTTTTATTTTTGTCAAATCTTAAGAAAAAAAAAATAGATTTAACTTTAAAATTTTTAACTAACATACGTCACTCTATTTCTAACTATATTACAAACAAATCACCCTACCCGTCTCAAACGTGACTTAAAACCCTTGACATCAAAACTTTTATTGCTTTGTCATTAGACCAGTCTCCCACCCTTATAATAGTTGTTTATGTATACAATTTTTTAATGTTAATTATTTTTGGGTTTTTTTTAAAAAAGTATGTAATATTAATTAATTTATTTTTATATTTTTGCTTGTAACTAACCTTGTTAATTAGCTTAAACTTTATTATGGTAAACATTTTCCAGTGATTTTAGCAGAATGTTTTAAATTTTAGCTACTAATTGGTACTTTTTCTATTGTAAATCAAGTTTTTTACTTCTATAAGTAAATATAAAATTTACATTCAATTAACCAAAGATTCAATAGACTATTTACATCTTAAATGGGGCTCATTTTTTTATGGACAAAAAGTTTGTGATGGAAAAGGCCTATTTTTAAACTAATAAATATAAAAAATGCAACATATCTTTTTCCAAAAATACTTACTTTCTCATAAAAGCATTTATAGTGGGTTTTTTATTTTCAATGTGAGTGTATTTCTTATATTATAAAGGATTGTTATTAGTGGTTGTGAGTATGATAAATAATATTTATGAGGGTTTTATTATAATTCCCCATATTTGAGGACAAATCACAGTTCAACTAAGTCTAATTAATACGTAATTTTTTAATAGAAGAATATTTGAGGACACATGATAAATAATATTATTAGTAATTAAAGTAATTTTTTAATAGAAGAAATAAACGAGAAATAATATTTATGAGGGTTTTATTATAATTCCCCATATTTGAGGACAAATCACAGTTCAACTAAGTCTAATTAATACGTAATTTTTTAATAGAAGAATATTTGAGGACACATGATAAATAATATTATTAGTAATTAAAGTAATTTTTTAATAGAAGAAATAAACGAGAAAATTTTGGTGAATATGATTGTGATATTGATACGTGTAATCTCAAGATAACTTTTTATTAAAGTAGAAAGATAAATGATTGATTGTCACTTTATTTTTAACCAAGTCTAATTAAAACTTTTTAAATCAATAAGGACACAACTCAAAGCTATCCACACTGCTCGATTTTTTTTCAAAATCATTTCACAATTCCTTCGGCTTACATCACCTGAAATCCTCTGCTTGAACCCCTTACTCAAACCATTGGCGTTAGTGTTGCCGAGATACCATAGCCCTTTACCTAAGGTGCCTTGGCTTGAGTACCCTGTTTAAAAATTTATAATCAACAAATTAATATTGTTGCTTTACATATGTAGCTTAGAGATGTGTAGATAATATCACGTATACATGTATAGGTAAAAATAAGTCGCCAAGGGACATACGTGTGGTAAGGGTGTTAGAATTTGTTATAAAACTAGGTAAAAAGTATATAATTATTATAACATATATAAATAGATTATGGGCTGTTTGACAGCTTTTTAATGGTTCGGATGTCTGAATGATTCAACATTTAATGATTTAGACTGTTTGTTTCACAAGCACATGTCTGAATGGTTAAGACATTTACCTATGAATGGTTAAGCTTTATATTGATGCTAAATGATTAAGAAATCTAATGTTGAATAGTTAAAACATATTATCTGAATTTGTCAGAAATTTGTCTTTGAATAGTTAAATGATATATTAGCTCTTAATGGTTCAGACCTCTTAATGGTTTAACATTTAATGGTTCAGAGCTCTTAGTGATTCAACACTTAATCATTTAAAATTTATCAAACAACACTTTAGTCTGATTATTTTTAATGTAAATGACCTACACGTGTAAAAATTATAAAATTTGAAATATGAATTATTGATTAAAAAATTACACGATTTTAACTTTATTATGTTGTCTTGGAATATTTTAAGGTGTAATGTTGTTCACAGTCTCAACATATTACTAATATTAAAATAAAAAATGGGTATATGAATCTAATAATTTTTGTCAAAAATTTAGCTAAGAGCATTTGCAACGGATTTTCTATAAACATATGAGTGTGTTTTCTATATAATAGGGAATTGTTGTAAATAGATAAGAGTGAAGAATAGAAAAGAAATTGATGTTTATTTGTATATTTTGAAAATCATTGTTCAGCCTTTATAAATATTTTAATATTTTTAAAAATGGTTGTGAATAAATAAAAAATATAAAATAATAAAGGTATTCAAAAATATTATTAATTAAAAATATTTTTTAATATTTTATTTTATCTTACTACTCTAATAAAAAGGTAAACGGGGATGCCATATGTTAGCATCATAATAATTCTCACCAATTTTTTCCTAGCTCTCTCTCTTATTAAATAATTACCTTAATTACTAATAAAATTATTTTAATACATTTTAATATGTAATAAATTAAGAAATAAATTTATTTATTAAGGTTATTTCTATATAAATTGATATTTTTAATAAGTCAATTTTAAAACAAAAAAATAATCAAATTTGGGAGTTGTAATAAGAAAATTTTTTAAAATAACATTTTTATACGGTTTGTTTTAGGATAAAAAATTTATTTTTTAAAAAAATTTAAAAAGTTGATATCACTATTTTATTATTTATAGTCATTTCTGATACGTAATTTCAATCATATGATATATCAAAATATCATTTTATAATTAATAAATTTATTATATTAATAATTTATTTATTTAACTCGTGTAATACACAAGTTTAATAAAAGTAGTAAGTATATAACTAAAGATAAGATATTATTGTCCTCTGAAGTCTAAACTGGGTAGTCAAATGTGACTTTTGGTAAAGCAAAATAACATACATTTAGAGACCGTGACAAAGACAAGAGGACGTGAACTCCGACGGTGAATGTCAGGTTTCATGGATCGACCCGTTTTTACCTCCAACATTTGACTTCCCGATTCTCGGGTCGACCGTCTCATGCTATTGTTCTCTATGGGTTAATGTGCCCATGCTCCTCTTGCTTTCTTTTGCCCATTTTCACCACCTCCCTCCATAATCATATTCATTTTTCATTGTTTTGTATTTTTTTTAACAAACAATATTTGTTAATAAGCCCTACAGTTGGTTTGTGAGCACTTTTAAAGTGAAAGTCATGAGTTCGAGTTTCATTTGGTGGAATATTCTTCAAGTTAACCAAGGATTTTACCACAATGATCCTTTGGGTGGTGGGTTTTACTTGGAATGGTGGGTGGGTCAGGTCACCAGTGTCGTCTATGTTCACGACGTGGGTGGTTTTTTACAAATGGGTTTACCCGGGTAACCGGGCTTAAAAGTATTCGTTGATCGTTAAAAAAACAATATTTAGAGTAACTGAAAGGTATTTGTACTTGAAAAGCCCAAACCTAGTTGTAAATTTGGTTTTTGGTTAAGTTCATTACTGCATCAGAATTGTGAACTTGATTCTCGATCAGTTATCAATTTCACAAAATCTTGCTTAGTTGGTTCAATTATTCAAACTCAATCGAATTCAATTGAATCCGAATTGTGAATCCGGTTTGATAAGTTGAATTCGATTCGATTAAGTTAATAAATAAGCCCAAGAAATTACATAACCGAATAAACTGTTAATCGTTAAACACTCCTAAAACCTACACTCTACATGATTAAACTCCCAACCTTTTAATTAAAGTAAACACCTCACTAAACCATAAGATGTTCCTTTGGGAGACGTTTTTCATTGCTTTGTTGTCTTGTGCCTTCTTCATGCATGCACCTCGTTCTTTTCAACTGAGAAAAATAATAAGATAATAACTTTTCCACTTTATTTATTTTGATTAAAGTATCAAAAAGGACACGCCATTTGCATCATTGCATGTTGGTTTTGGGGTGTCTAATACTTTCTTAGGATTAAATTAAAAACAACAAAGTGTACTAATTATTACCTTGGTCTTTAGAGCGTGTGGTATCTGATCTTAAAGCAATTTTTCTCACATTACATTTTGCGTAGGATTTCTTGTTAAATTGTTTCCTAAGAAGCAATAGAAAAATGTACTTAGAATTCCTTGTTAATGGTGATAACTTGATTGAACTATTGAGTTATCAAGGATACTAAATAACTAAAAAATCGTAAGTGGGATGTTACTGTTGGAAATTTGGATCGAACAAACACAAGAAAACTACCATATTTTGGACCCAACTCCGGGTCGAACTCTTTCTTGATTATTATTAATCGAAGCCACACAAAAACAATACATCAACACTACTCTTGTTTCTACTATTTCTAAAAATGATCACCAAGCTATCCTAAACTAACTGAAAGATTACATTCCTAATACAAATAAAGACTACATACTTTCCTAATATTTATTTTGACCTGAACTTTTCCATATGAACCTTTGCACCCCTTCTTCTTTATTGGTTCACTAGTATACTCCCTTAACTATCTAGATTAACTTCCAACAGTCACATCATTGTTTAGAAGTCTAGTATACTGTATACATATATAATTTTTTGACTATGTGGTTTTCTAGTGACATTACACAACAACCAAGCAGTGTGTTTGCACTATTACCTGGGTTTCTTTTGTCTCGCATATGACAGATTTGTTGCTGTTATATATAGGTCATTTATGATCTTTTGATCAGAGGAGATAGATGTTATAGACTAGATCTGCTTTACATACCTAACTCAATACAATTTTTAATCTCTGTTGCTAGCCTATGTTATTATCTTTGTTTATTTATTGAAATTTAGTACACATTGGGATCTTTACACATGTCACCACGTTTCTTGGTATATTTTCAAACCTTATAAAGATTCTTAAACCATATCACGCTCAGGGATTGTATTATTTTACTTATTTTGCTACATGTGACATCTTTTAGTGGCAACCCGACTATGTATGAGAAATTTTGGAAACAAAAGAGCGAAGAAACAACCGTTGTGACTTCCAGTTGGCAGCATATAAGTTACTTTTCGGATATAAAGAACGTATGCTGGTTTTTGGAGCCTGGGCTCGTGAGTGCAATCACTAGGCTGCACAAAGTAGTTGGCAATGCGGTAACTGAGGGTCGACACATTGTAGTGGGAACAGGTTCTTCACAACTTTATCAGGCTGCACTTTATGCACTTTCACCTCATAATGCCTCAGAGCCCATGAATGTTGTGTCTGCTGCTCCATTTTACTCGGTGATTAAACTCTTAATCCTTATTCTATAATTACAAAGTGTTGATTACCATTTTGGTTGATGAAGTCACACATGGTTTCATAACTATATGCATGTTTTTCTGCATTTACTTATTAATCCCTTATTTGTGAAAGCAAAAACAGATGAGAAAAATCTTTCTATATCCGGTTTGTAAGTACTGGTATTAATAAGGTTTTAATGACTTTGTTCCTTGTGATAGCATGTGCCAGTGAGACATGTGTTTAGGTCACTCAAGAAGTCATTTAGTGATTTAATTAAAGATTTGGTGAAACTGAGATAACTTAGCCTGGAAATATACTTGCATAGGAAAATAACATGACTTAAAGAAGTCAACTGATTACCATGTTAACTTAAATGACATACTACTTAGAATACAAGTTATCTATAATGGGCATTTTTATGCACATGTGAGCTGACAAAATATAGATTAGCTAACCTTTAAGGGAGTGACACAGTGGTAAGCACATGAGTTCCTCTGACAAAGGTCTCATGTTAGGATTCAACTTTCACTGGTTTTCTACCTTTAATCCCATTGAAGGCCATCTGCCCAGTGCAAGCTGTGTTTTTTATAGGTTACTAGGATATTGGTGGGACATTGTGGATTTTCTAGTAATCTGTTCTCATATTTACCAAAAAAGAAATAAGATTAGAAAAACATTATGGTGATGATTTTGATCATAATGTTTAAATTGCTTGCAGTCGTACCCATTGATGACCGACTACTTGAAATCAGGGCTGCACAAATGGGCAGGTGATGCAAATGCGTTTAATAAAGAAGAACCTTACATTGAGCTAGTGACTTCTCCTAACAACCCTGATGGATTCACAAGACAAAATGTAGTCAAAGGAGATAAAGGAATCTTAATTCATGATCTTGCTTATTATTGGCCACAATATACACCAATTATATCACCTGCAGACTATGATATAATGCTTTTTACGGTCTCCAAAAGTACTGGCCATGCTGGCACTCGAATCGGGTAATTTCTCGTCACCTTATCAACACTTGCTACCATAGACCTTTTGCGGTCAAACATCAACTAACCCTACATTTGATAATGTTGTAGTTGGGCTCTTGTGAAAGATAGAGAGATTGCTAAAAAAATGACCACTTTTATAGAGATCAATACCATTGGTGTATCTAAAGATTCACAAATCCGAGCAGCAAAGATCCTGCAAGCCATAACTGATAGTTGTGAGCATGCCAACAAAAAAGATGCTGAAACTTTCTTTGATTATAGCTACAAACTCATGGCACAAAGATGGAAGGAAATCAGAGAAGCTGTGAATAAAACCGCACTTTTCAGTTTGCCCGAATTCCCACTGGCAACATGCTCATTCAGCGGCCGAACTTTTGGACAACTTCCTGGTAATATATCAAAATGGTTTCTTTTACTACGAAGAATGAAACCATGTTAGTATGTTACCACAAATAGAAATGATTTTGAATTATTGTTTTCATGCAGCCTTTGCTTGGTTAAAATGTGAGGGCGAAGTGGATGATTGTGAAAGCTTTCTGAGGAGGCATAAGATATTAACAAGAGGCGGGAAGCACTTCGGGGCGAGCATGAAGTATGTGAGGATTAGCATGTTAAGTCGAGAGTACGAATTTAAGCTATTAACTCAGAGGCTGCCTGCAATCATCTCTTGAAAAATTCCAAGTTTTGTGTGTTTTTCGGGGAAATTGGTTAGCTATAGGTTTGTATAAAAAGATGTTCTCTTTATTTTAGTGATGTACTACACGACTCGTTCTTGAAAAAACATTAGCACATCAGTGATCTAAATAGTTGATAATACACGTATGACCAAGGATCACTCCATGATTAGGTGTGATCTAAATAGTTGATAATACGCGTATGACCAAGGGTCACTCCATGATTAGGTGTAATAGGTGGTTGTGTTGAATAGACATATTCGTTTCTGCAACCTCTAAATACATTTAACAAATCTCTCATGCAAATCAAAAAATTTAACAGGCATTTTGAAGATGTGAGTATTCTGTTTTCCAAAATGGAATGGAAACGTAACAAGCCAAGGCAACGGGTAACCTTGTTAAATCAATAATCAAGTATACTATCAATAAAATCCAAATGTGAAAAGCCCAATACATTTAAGTGATGACAATGTGACTATGGTCCTACTAACCAAATACTAGTAACCCAAATGCCCAATACACTACTCAACTCTCAAGTCTTGTCTCTTGACATAAAAGATATTGTCCATGGCCAAGTTAAGAGAGTTAGACAAATGACCAACTCATAACCAAATTATGATCGAAATAGTAAAATCACACCCGTAATATGATTATAAACTTCCTCTTTATATAGTTTATATTATTTGTTTTTAATAAAACACTAGATTGAGTAAACTCATGTGTTACACGAGTTTATTAAAATAAAAATTAATATAATAAAATTTATTAATTATAAAATGATGTTCTTAGGTATGATATGACAAAAATTACGTATGAGTAATGAATATAATTAATAAAATAGGGATATCAACTTTTTAATTTTTTTTACCAAAATAAATAAACAAACATTAACAAACCGTATAAAAAATCCATTTTTAAAAAATTTCTTATTATAACACCCAAATTTAATTATTTTTTGTTTTAAAAATATTGACTTTTTAAAAATACCAATTTTAAAATATTTCGTATTTTTAAAATAGTTTAATGTTTTAGAAAAAATTGTATTGTATAAAAAGTTTATATTTTTATTTTTTAGAAAAAAACATTAATAAATAGATATCTTTATTAATTTATTAAATCTAAAATAGTGTTAGATAATATTTTTAGTAATTAAGGTAATTATTTAATAGGAGAGAGAGACGAAATTTTTTTGATGAGAGTGATTGTGGTGTTATCACGTGTCATCCAAGATACTCTTTTATTAAAGTAGGAAGATATGTCAAATCAGAAATAGATCTGTTGACTTACAGTGAATCAAATGATCTTTTGTGATTAGTGAGACCTGTACTAGGGGTATTAAAAATATTCGTATCTGAAATTCCGAAATCCGTATCCGAAAATCCGAAATATCCGTATCCGAAAATCCGATCCAAAAATCCGATCCGAAGATCCAAAAATCCGATCTGAAAATCCAAAATATCTGAATTTTCGGATTCGGATAGTGATTTTCAAAGGTTTCGGATATTCGGATATCCGATTATCCGAAAACTAAAAAATATTTTTTTGAATTTTAGATATATTTTACTTTAGGTTGAGATTTTTAGTGTATGTTGTGACTTTTTTTATATGAGTTGGTTTTTTATGTTATTTTTATAATAAGATATGTTTAAGTATTGTAAAAAACAATAAAATAAAAAAATAAAAAATGAATTTCGGATATCCGAATCCGTATCCGAAGTTTCGGATATCCGAAATTTCGGATACGGATTCGGATATTGATTTCCACTATCCGAAATTTGTGGATATCCGAAATTTTGGATATCCGACTTTGAACTCCCCGTACGTGTACACACCGGTAGGTACATGTAACATTTGCCCATTTTGAAAATATGACCCGAACCCATTTCGAACATTTACATGATATAAATATTTTTATTAAACTTATTTACTCTAATGAATCATATAGATTATAAATATAAGCAACATAAATTTTTTTTATTTAATATATTAAAACATTTAAATCATATATAATAATTTTATAATTTATAAAGTAAAGCTTTACAAGTTTACAAAGTTGAATTTCCACTTATGAGTTTTGAGATTTAATTAAAATTAATAATTGATGAGAAAGGTATTTTCTGTTAAAATTTATAAAGTTTTAATGGACAACAAAAATTTCATTACAAATTTGATTTAACAAGTCAAGGGGGCCTCAATGTCATTTTATAAACTTTAAATAGAAGTTTATGCATAAAATAACAAACATCCATAAGTTGAGGGACTATTTCTGTAAAAATTGAAAGTCAAATACCCAAAATGGTTCCCCCTCGTTTTTTCGGCCAACTCCGGCCAAGCTCCGCCGAGGCCCAAAATAGCTTAAATTGTTCGAATACCAACCCCAAACCGCTCCAAATCGTTTCGTGAACCTGTCTCGAACTTAAACGTACCATTTAATTGTGTTTAATCACCGGTTACAAAACCATTCGGTTGAATAAACCGAAACCTTTAATTCCATAACCGATCGACCCTTAAATCCTAATAATAACCTAATTAAACTCATCTAATCAATCATCTAAGTGTTCCTAAACGTTCACAACTTACAATTTCACCT
>BJCM01063273.1:0-7500 GCA_018326385.1 Flaveria bidentis
TGACATGACATCGGGGTCCGTCCTAGCCTCCTCCTGCATCATCGTGAAGGCTCTGCGCTTGCCTTCTGTCCTTCAGTTCCGGTGGTCTTTTTTGCCTCGGAACTCTCGTCTCTTGGCTCTTTACAGTCCCTGCTTATGTGACCCTTTCCGCCACAGTTATAACACCTCTTCACCCCACACTCTCTTGCCAGATGACCGGGCCTCCCACACTTGAATCAGAGGTTTGATCCCCACCTACACTCTCTAGTATGCCCATTAACACACTTACCACACTTCTTCTTCTCCACACCGGACGAAGTTACATGCCGGTCATCCGTCCTGGCAACCTTGTTGGTTGGAGTGTAAACCCTACGTTCAGCCCGCTTTCTGTTCCAATTCTTGTCGCCACTACCTTTCTTGTTCACCTCAATCACGATCGTCTCCTTCACCGCCCTAACTACCTTAGTCACCATAGACGGCAGAATCATCTGCATAACCTGTTGAACTCCCTCAACAACAGCCTCTTTCAGTGTGGTCCTCAGACTAGCACTATCATCACCGCCTTCCAGGTGATGCATAACCTGTTGAACTCCCTCAACAACAGCCTCTTTCTGTATCTTAATTTTATGACCAAAGACAAAACATGCTCTTCATTAAGCATGATTTCATTTTTCTTAAGTTGGAGATGATCATTACTCAAGATCATATCCTGCTTAGAGCCCCAGGAAAGGGAACATGTACAAGATCGATTTGCAAGAAACCTCCCTATTAGGAGAAGTTTCTTGCTTTCTATCTAAAGCCAATAGTGATGAGTCTTTCCTTTGGCGTAAAAATAATATATCATGTTAATTTTAAGAAAATGACTTGATTAACTAAAGATGATTTGGTAACTAAAATACCAAAGAAAGAGTTAACAAGTAATGACCATTGTGTTGCATGTCTAAAAGGAAAGCAACACAAAGTGTCTTAAAAGCCAAAGTAAATGGACTCCATCACTAATCCCCTAAACTTATTACATATGCATGTATTTAGCCCCACCAATGTAATAAGTCTAGGAAGAACTTCATTTTGTCTTGTGATCACAGATGAATTCATAAGATATACTTGGGTCTTCTTTCTTAATAATAAGGATGAGACCCCTGAATTCTTATGATCCTTCATTCTAAAAATTAAGAATCAATATGATCATAAGGTTAAGATCATAAGGTGCGATCAAGGAACTGATTTCAAGAACCAAATCCTTGAAACATTTTGTGATGAAAAGGGTATTTCAAGACAATATAGTGTTCCTAGAACTCCTCAATATAATGGTGTTGTTGAAAGGAGAAATATGAAATATATTGAGGCTACTAGAACCATATTCTCTAACTCTCAACTACTAATTACCTTCTAGGAAGAGACAGTCAATACTGCCTACTATATGTAAAATAGTGTTTTAGTAGTCAAAACTAATGGTAAGACTCCTTATAAAGTGTGGCTCAAAAGAAGACCTTTCATTGGTTTTCTCAGGTCATTTGGATGTCCATGCATCTTCTTTAATACCAAAGATCATATAGAAAATTTGATGAGAAAGAAGATAATGGGCATTTCATTTGATACTATTCCCAAGCTAAGGCATATAGAGCATATAACCTCAAAACTAAAGTAGTTGAGAAATCAGCCAATGTGACTTTCAATGAACACGCTCTTATTATGAATGGTTTTGGTCCTAATTGGCTATTTGATCGTGATTTAGTTACCAACTATTTTAACAAATCTTGTGAAGATGTTTTAGGTACAACATGGCATACATCTATAGGAGATCCTAATCCATGTTGTGAGGTGAGAAGAGCAAATGATAGAATTCCTTAAACTCCAATAGTAATAAACCCTTCAGGTGAAAATCTTATCAGCATAACCCTGATAAACTCTTCAGCTGATACATCTGACGTGCCAACCAATTCCAAAAATAAGGCATAAAACTTAAATGAAGTAATTTCCAATGTAAGAGGAATTGGAGATTGTAAAAGTGATAAAGGATTTCATGATACTAACAACCACTACACTAAATACAACATCAATGATGTCACATACTCTCTGATCAAGGGACACTTGATATGTGTGTTGATGTAGTTGGTGATATTGAATTACTAGATCTATATTTTACTAATTCAAATTTGTCAAATCAACTTGTTGCAGTTCTATAACTGAGAATCTACAAGTCCCATCCTATAACAAACATCATTGGAGATGTTAATAATGAGTGAAAAGAAGAAGACAAACTCATGAGAAAATTGTTTGTCTATACTCTTTATTATTTTTCTAGATTGAGCCAATGAAAGTGGACGAGGCTTTGAAAGATTAAAGATGGATTGAAGTAGTGCATGAGGAACTACTTCAAATCAAAAAACAAGATGTTTAGAGCCTATGTCCTCTTCCTCCTTGGAAGAAGACTGTAAAGCTTATTGACAGGCTCAGTCACTCAAAATTAGATGAAGTCTTTCTTGCATACATGCACTTAGTGCAAAGTAGAAGCAGCTTCAAAAGTTTTACACTATGCATCAGAAATACTTTAAGTGTAAAATATTCCGAAGCCATGATCAATATCTTCCGAAGCCAAAAGTGAAGTATTCTGAAGCTTCAAAGACAAAGTCTTCCAAAGCCAATAAAGTGAAGAAATATTTCTTCTAAAGACTTTGAAGAACATGCTTTATCTAATGTATTTTTCATAAAGCTGACCAACTTTTCGCTCCAACTCTGAAGACTCACCAACTTATACAAGTTGGTGAATGGTCCATACTTTTGGCAACTGTACATTGAGGTCTTGATTCTATAACTTTCTACTTTATGTACTTTTATCCTTTTTGTAATATATTAAGATGTGAGCTATGGCATGTCATAGTCACTAGTCAAAAGGTAGATTTGCGTTTTGACTCTACCTTGATTTTGTTGTCTAGATCAAATGTATCCAGCTGACTTTCTATGTATGGTCGGCTGTAGGATGTAGTATAAAGTGTCTCAAGTCCCTGTAACTTTTTTCTTATGCTTTGTATCACTTGTAATATAACTTGTGAAGAAATATACTGCAATCTTGAAAACCAAACATCTTTGTTGTTCCTAAGTTTCTGTCTCTTGTTTACTTGTATTTATAGTATCATAAACAAAGTCCTAGTTCCCTATTTGATCTATTAAGTGTTATAAACACTCTCCTCATTACGAGACTAAGTGTATAGACCATCCCTTAAATGGTTCTACAATTGGTATCAGAGCATTCCAGGCTCTTGACTGTAAGATCTTACCATCTTTGATCCCTCAGTCTTACAAAACACTTAACAACTCAAATGGTAGCTATCACAAGGCAGATATGGAAACCATAACCATGAAAAAGTCCCCACTGCTCACTCCTAAAGACTTGTATACTTTTTGTCAAAGAATGGAATGCTTTATCAAGTCTCAAGACTCCAGATGTGGGAATCTATTGTCTCTGGGCCTCACATACAGAGCACCTCTTCAGCTACTGCTAAAGGCGGTATGATTCCAAAGGAGGTAGCTAACTATTCTGAAGAAGATAAAAAGAGAATAGATATAGATCAGAAAGCGATGATTGCCCTAAAAAATACTCTTCCAAACTCCACATACAAGGGCATCAAGAAGTGCAAAACTGCTAAGCAACTATGCGATGCACTAAAGCTCATGTATGAGAGGTCCGCCAAAGCAAATAGAACAAGAAGGACTTCTTAAAGCAGCAATTTGAGAACTTTAACTTCAAAGAAGGTGATACAATGACTCAACAATACTTCATGTATGTTGAGATTATGGATACTCTAATGGATGTTGGAGTAACTCTTGAAAATATAGATATTGTAAGGAAGTTTATGTCCTCTCTTCCTAGAAAATGGACTCATTATTGTATTGTTATTAAGAAACAAAGTACCTTAAAACTCTCACTCTTATAGAGTTGTATGGTATTTTTAATGTATACCCTATGGAGAAGAACACGCAAAATCCATCAGGTAACTCTAATAATCAAGTGAGTTTAGCCGTTAATGTGGTTGAAAGGGATTGTAGAGAGCATAAAATTATCTTATCTGCTATCCTGACAACTCACAAAATGGTCCTTTCATCACCTTCCCGGAGACACCAACGGAGATATACAATCAAGGAGGTCCATTGCAAGAGACAAGCTCTTGAAAGTACTGGCAACTTTCTCTTTAGCCTTGAAGATCTTGACTGCATTCATCCAGATGATCTGGAGTACATGGAGATAGTTCAACAAATGACTATTCTCACTCATAGAGCCAAGAAGTTCTACAAGACCAAACTAGTGGAAAGTTTGGACTGGACAAAAGCAAAGTGAAGTGTTACAACTGTAACCAAATGGGACACTTTGCTAGAGAGTGCAATGCACCAAGGACAAATGGTGGCCAAGTACACACTAGACCAAACTACACTAACAAAGCTAACCATAATGAGAAGCCAAAACAACAAGCTGTAGTTGCTATTGAAGAATGAGGCTTTGACTATAGCTTTCAGGTAGAAGATGCATCTCCAAATCAATTACTAATGGTTGACCATGATGAAGCCAAGGTATTAGAACATCAATGTGCACCTGAATGTATTGCTGAAGTTAACAGATATAGGTCCTATAACTTAGATATGAGATCTGATCTTCAAGTCTTTGAATATCTTAAAATCTGATTTCAAAAGAGCTTAAAATGATTACAAACTTAAAATAGAAGATTTAGCATTTCAACTCTTAAACCTGAGCATACAAATTTTAGGACTCAAATCAAAGATCTCATCACTAAGTTAACTGAATACTAGGCTGAGCTTGTGATCAGCCAAACCAGGGTACAAAAATGTGTTCTTGAAGAAGAAAACTTCAAGAACATAATATCCTTATCCCTTCTTGTAAAAGTTTGTTATCAAAATAAGCAGGGACTAGGATATACTAAGATAGCTCCTCCACACACAATCTTGTCTATAAGATATTCTAGGTGTGGAACTTGTGATGATGAGCTTCCTTTCATAGACCCCAGGAATGAAGAGGATGAGGAGGAGATAGTGAAGAATGTCTCTGAGAAAAGTAAAGAATAGCATTCTAAAGAGGGTCACTATTCTCCCGAGGAGAAGGAAGTTGGAATGATCATGTCTAAAAGGAAAAACTTGATCATAAAGGCCAAAAGAAAGTCAAAGAAGGCTCAAGATATCAAGGCCACTTTTAGTTCTATACAGAAACAATTTTTTATCTCTGTAGGTTTTGAAGTGGTTTATACTGAAGACTCAAACTTAAATTCTTGTACTAGGAGTTCTAGTTTATGACCAAATCATTCTAGCATCATGAAGAAGGTTAATTAGTTTTGTACCACTGCTGCACAACTTGAACCATACAATTCCAAAGGTAGTTCTCACCATAAAGGAACTACCACATCATTTGCAAACTAGAAGATATAGAAGGAAAATGATCAAGTTCAACCTTGTTCCCAAAGGAAGACTCTCGGAAGGAAGAAAATGGACTGTGTCATGTGTGGCAGTACTTCTTATATTGCAAAGGATTGTGTCTACAATCCTAAAAGAAATGTCCACCTGATCAAACAAGAAACTTAATTTAAAGAAGAAGCAAGCTTCGTAAGGAAACTCTTTTCCTTTCAGAAGCTCCAAAATGAAGAAGAAGAAAAGTGAAAGCTTGCCTTCAGAAGAAAAGTTGGCATCGAAAGAAAGGAATACTTCCAAAGTATTGAATCTTATTGCAGTGATAGCAAGATCTTCCAAAGGCCCAGTCTCCAAAACTTTTGAAGTTGTCAAAACTTCTGAAGCATTAAATGTCAAGTCTAAGCTTCCAAAGGTGGTGTGGAGGACAAAGAAAGACCATGTGACTGAAAGTTCTTCATCAGCATTAGCAAATGTTACTCCAAATTTGACCATAGGATCAATTACTATTGCATTGTCTTCCACTTCTTTTGATAAGCCCAAGACCAACAAGGCTTGCATTTCCAAATGTAAATAAACATTTCTTTTGTTTAGGAACAACTCAAGACAAATAGGAATGTATGGGATCATTGATAGTGACTGTTCTAGGCACTCGACAAGCAATGGGTCACTACTCCAAAATATTGAGAAATTTGATGGAGGGGCAGTTTCTTTTGGAGGGGATGTTGGAGGTTACATTACTAGAAGGGGCATGGTCACAAATGTTAAGCTCAATATTGAGAAGGTAAACTATGTGAAGGAGCTTGGATACAATCTTTTGAGTTTATCTCAATTTTGTAATCAAAGTCACAACATGATTTTCACTGAACGTGCATTGTTCTCGAGCCTGAGGTGGTTATTCCTCAAGAGCATATCCTGCTTAGAGTCCCCAGCAGAGGGAACATGTACAAGATGGACCTGCAAGAAATATCTCCCTTAAGGGAAGTTTCATGCTTTCTATCTAAATCCACTAGGGATGAGTCTTTTCTCTAGCATAAAAGAACGTGCCATGTAAACTTTAAAAACATGAATAAATTAATTACGAATGATTTGGTAAGTGCAATGCCAAAGGATTTTACAATTCATGACCATTGTGTTGCATGCCTTAAAGGGAAGCAACACAAGGTGTCTGACAAGCCAAAGGAAAGAAACTCTATCACTACTCCATACACTTGTTACATATGGATCTCTTTGGCCTAACTAGTGTAATAAGTCTAGGAAGGACCTCATATTGTTTAATGATCACAAATGACTTTACAAGATTCACTTAGGTCTCTTTTCATAGAACAAAGGATGAGACTCCTGAGATCTTAAAGAGTTATATCTTAAAGATTGAGAATCAATGTGACCACAAGGTCAAAACCATAAGATGTGATCAGTGTATTACAAGAATCAAATCCTTGATACATTTTGTGATGAAAAGGGTATTACAAGACTGTATAGTCCTCCTAGGATTTTTCAGCAAATTGGTGTTGCTGAGAGGAGAAACATGACACTAATTGAAGCTGCAAGAACTATGTTATCTGACACTAAACTACCTATTACCTTTTAGGCAGAATCAATAAACATTGCTTGCTATATGCAAAATAGAGTTTTAGTAGTCAAGACTCATGGTAAGACTCCTTATAAACTTTGGCACAAAAGAAATCCTTTCATTGGTTTTCTCAGGTCATTTGAATGTCCCTTCACCATCTTGAATACTGAAAACTAAATAGCCAAATTTGATGAGAAATCAAATAATGGACACTTTACCAGTTACTCCTCTAAAGCCAAGGTTTATAGAGTATACAATCTCAGAACTTGAATAGTTGAGGAGTCATCCAATGTGACTTTCAATGAGTACACTCCTAGTGTGAAAGGTTTTGGTCCTTATTGACTATTTGATCTTGATTTAGTTACCAATTGATTTACAAAATATTGTGAGAATGTTTATGTCACACCCTAACCTTGAGGCGGAATCGTTAAGATGTGAGGGTTAAGATTGTTCACAGCCACATAACGCTATCTTTAAGTGAAAATATTATTATAATAAGTTTCAAATGCAAATACAACCATAAGTCTCAACATGAAATA
>BJCM01063274.1:0-10920 GCA_018326385.1 Flaveria bidentis
CATGTGGGATTCATGGCTGTGTTTTTTTAGGTTCGCTTTGTTTAGAAGGGGATTAATAGACAATTGGGCAATATTGAGTTATTGACTATTGAGGATGGAGAACTCATTTGTTTTTTCAAGTAGCCCATCCTGACCCGTTGTTTTTTTTCTTTGTTTTAAACCTGTCTATTCTGACCACATTGAGAATAAAAGCTAACCCAAAACAACCCACCATTTTATTTAAGAAGTCCAAATCAGCCCAAGTGTTTACATTTGGGTTGAGATTGCCGGGTATAATTTTAACCCTATGTTTGGAATACGTGTTGAATAGAAAAAGATTGTTGATAGAGTGATAGACGTTCGTGATGGAAATTCTGAATGACAAAAACAATCAAATCTATAAATTCTATAAACTAAAAATATTTTCTGAGATAATGTTTTTCAAATAAAAACTATTCAACATAACAATGATATAAATTTAAATTTATTCAATCACACCATATTTCCCTTATATGTGACTTTTTGTCAATTCATATTTCCCTTATATGTGACTTTTTGTTATAGTAAGTGTTTTCTCTTGTTCATCAGAAATCGAGTGGTAATGTTTTGTCCATGTTTTTTTGACCTTTTTAAGCATATCATGCAGTTTCTAAAGGAATTACCTCGAGATAAGATCCAATTAGCCACAAAGTTTGGTATTTTCAAGATCGAGCCCACCAAGGTTACAGTCAAAGGTACCCCTGAATATGCTCGCTCCTGTTGTGAGGGTAGCCTAAAGCGATTAGGTGTGGATTACATTGATCTCTATTACATACATCGAATTGACACAACTGTTCCTATAGAGGACATTGTAAGTTCTCATTTCTGTTTTGTTTCATTAGATATGTTTGAATAGTTAAGTTCATGAAATGTTTATTAGTATAGTTCACACTTTTGACCCACTACTTGTGATTTGTGAATTTTGATTGGTTGGTTTAAGTTATGACTTATCTCAAATGGTGAAGTTGTAAACAAACACTAACTAAAAGGGGAACTGATCAAAAGGGTTAAGACTTAAAAGGCAGCCAAAGTCTATTTCACTGCGTACAACCTCCTAATTGTTTTAGTCAAAGATTTTGCTTGTCATTGCAGTAGTAAAACTTTATAATCATAATGCATGCATTCATTATCTATTCAACGACCAACCTGATCTGATTCGACTCATAACGCATCCACCCATACCATCTTGCCACCTCAAGTTATCAGTATTTTATACTGATGTTCAATCAGATTTCTTTTAACAAGGGTATTACACCAAACTTTGTTTCACATATGTGAACATTAGATTTTCTCATTAAATAACAGATGGAGGAGCTCAAAAAGATGGTGGAAGAAGGTAAAATAAAGTACATTGGGCTATCTGAAGCTAATGCAGACACAATTAGGAGAGCACATGCAGTTCATCCCATCTCTGCTTTACAGATGGAATATTCTCTTTGGACGCGGGAGATTGAGGATGAACTGATTCCACTGTGCAGGTGTATTTTTTACCTGTTAAAGATTCAAATTGGTGATTTATTTCATTATAGGAATGTGTTTATTGAAAGCGAGTATGTGACAGTGAATAATCAGAATCAAATAATAAATTGTAATAAAACATAGCATAGAAAATAGTGCTCGGATGAGCTTGCATTTTTCGTAGCTGTATATGTCAATTGACTTGATATTTGAATTTTTTTAACACATATATCAGGTCGTTTGACAATTGGCATGCTAGTGAATAAAATTTTAATAAAGTATACATATGAGTCACATCCCTGAAAAGTCAACATTTCTAAATGCAAGGGTAATTAAAATTTATTATTTACCCTTATTTTATGCAAGTTTATGAAATTCATTACTAGTCACTAGTATATTGTTTCTGTAAATTTTATCAAATTATTTGTTAAATATTCACTTTTTGTCAAACACTCAAACATCTAATTAATATAATAACTTCAAACAACAGAAGCACATTCAAATGGCCCTGTTATATCACATGGTTATTTTCTATGTTGTTATGAGTTCGCTTAAAATTTTATTATTGTTTTAAGGGAACTCGGAATAGGCATAGTTCCATATTGTCCTATGGGCCGGGGATTTTTCGGTGGAAAAGCAATAAAAGAAAGCCTTCCTGAAAATAGTATTTTGGTACTTAATCAACTACTCTTCTCAGTTTTGGTTTAAAATTGTTGGAATGCAAAATATGAAAGAATATTTACAACGATCTTTATCTCAGGGATGGAATGCTAGGTTTACGGGAGAAAACCTAACTAAAAACAAGATTCTTTATGATCGTGTAGAAGCAATGGCAGAAAAGCATGGATGTTCCACTGCTCAGCTTGCGCTTGCATGGGTTCTTCATCAAGGAAATGATGTTGTACCAATCCCTGGTAAGTTTGACTTGGGAAAAAGGCTCAAGCATTGATAAAAAGTAAATAAATATGTAGATGCGACAATTTCAACTCATTTACTTGTAAATTGGTCGATTTGGGTTGTCTTCTATCATGAATGGGTCAAATAAAAGAAATACTCAAAGGTGAGCTGATAAAAGATGTTGAACAGGTTAAAAATTGGTTGAAAGTTGTCCGAATCTATTGCTAATGCATATAACCTCCTAAAATGTTTTATTCAAATATTTAGATTGTTATATCAAAAAATTGGTTTTTGTAATCATAGTTAACACAATTATTTATAAAAAGTAAATGGACAAAAAGTATTTGCAGATGAAACCCATTTCAACTTGTACTAAAAAGGATCCTTTTCAATCGTTACACATTTTGACCCGTTACCCAACCTGCCTTACTTGCCCATATTATCCATCTAAGATTATGATATCGGATTCTACTTAAAGAGTCATCTTTAATTTCTCACATATCAATGTCAATCATTTAACATAACAGGTACCACTAAGATTAAGAATCTCGAAAAGAATATTGGTTCAGTTAAAGTGAAACTTACAAAAGAAGAAGTAGAAGAGATTAGCAATGCAGTGCCTTTGGATGAAGTTGCTGGTTCCAAAATTAACGAAGCTCTTCTACGCGTCTCATGGAAGTTTGCAAATACACCACCAAAGGACAGCAGCCGATCATCTTGATGCATCATCACTGTGTTGATTCAGTGTCAAGTAAACTACATGTTTTCATCTTTAGTCTGGATTACGGGTTACTCTGTTGTTGACCTGGTCAACATGAATCCTACATTCATCTTATTGAAAGTGAAACTAGATCATCTTTTTTTTTGATTATGTGTTGGTGAGACGAAATTTCACTTTGGTCCTAGATGTCAAAGGATAATGAGTGAGGAAACAGTTGGGATCCAACAGAGTAATTTCTGAAAAGTAGAGCGTAAAAGTGAAATTTCGTCTTATCACACGAGTAACCATCTATGTGATTTACTTTTAAAAATAGGAAAACACACTCATATATTCTTAAAGCAGCTTATTAGTTAAAGTTTAAAATCTGACAACCTATTTTCTAAGTACTATAATATTTCTGATAACTTATTATCAACCATTTTTTTAAGGAGTTTATCATGTATTAAACTTAATTATTTGAATAATATTATTAACAGTGAAAATGTTGGCAAAAAGAGGGATAGATAAGCTCAAGCTTTTTATACAACTAATTGTGTTACAGCTAGTATGAATTTTATATCACAAGTATATATTGCTTTAAATTTGACACATTAGATGGTTATGGAAGATGTTTTTTTTATCCTCTACATTATTATCTTTCATGTCGTATACAAGTGTTTATACAGTTTTTACGCTTAATTAAGATCAGTAATGTAATGAGCCCACCCAGCATCCTATGTAACTAGAAAATCAAAACACCATTAGTACCATTCATACAATGACAAATGTTAAGAAACCATAAACCATACATCAACATAATTTGTGACCTTTGTATGTCTCTTTAGCCATTACAACTTTTTAAGCATCACTGGCATTTGATCGGTTCCTCCCGAACCGATCACCCGAACCCCGTCCTGGCATCTGTTCTATGTCACTCGATACCGAGGTTCTCCCTTCAAACCGATCCTTAATCTCATGCCTCCTTGAACCTATCGACGATTTCCGATCATTCCCAGAGAAAATCTCACCTAGTAAGCGTTCAATCGATTCAGGAGACGAGTACATTTTAACATCAAGAACACTAGAAAATGCATCTAAAAACTCCTTATACACAGGCACAATAAGCTTAACTGTTGCCTCTTTGATCTGTTCCCTTAAATCAGCTTCTGGGATGCTGTATCTACTTGTATGCCTCTCAGCAACCTCTTCAAACCCCTTCAGAAACGCCTCAATCTTAGCGTTTGCATCATCCCCTTCAGAAGTGTCTTGTTTGTCAAGTAATCTCACCAACCCGCCCCACGCTTGCTTCTCGTACAAGTAAGCCGCTTCTTCAGCCACAACTTTGTAGTTCTTCCTCATGTAATTCTCACCCAACAGTTTCGCCAGCTCGGTATTCCTAGTCCTCATGTAAATATACCAATAAGTGTTCATAGTAAACACATGGTAAAGCACTTTGTCCTTGTAACCCGACCTTTTCGACTCTATGTTTCTACGTAAAGCTTCCATTACATTTGAAACCGCTTCTTTTAACAAGTTCTCATCTGACTCGGGTGCAGAAAGAACCCCGGCTTTCCATATCTGTTCTGTTCTAAGCACATGAGCCATGGGCTCGGTGTAGTTATCGGTGGTCAAGTACTTTAGGTAGTTGATGGCATACCGGACTAGCTTTGGTACCGAGCCATCCTGTGGAGGTGGTAAGCCATCTTGGTCACCTTCGATCTGCAGCCCGAATTCCCAATACACTTTAGTTGAAGCATGAACTAGAAGTTTTTCTAACTCTCTAAACCGAGAACAGATATCGGCCCCTGGTTCGCCTTCAAAAATATCATAAAACTCGGTTTTGAGATTTTCTAAAGAGTTAAACATGTCCAAGAGCTTGAAGAGCTTCTGTGGCTCTTTGTTACTTCTTGCTACCCCTTCCCCGAACCGGAAGAACACCGCCATGATCTTGTCAGCGATCTTGACGAAGCATTCTTGCCAGATCACTCCGTCCATGATGTTTCCTAGGACTTGGTTGCATAGGTTCTTTTCTGAAACGAAAACAGTTCGAACCGCTAGCTCGAAGTGTTGGGTCCATAGGGTTATGGAAGTCTCTAAGCTTTCCCATTCCATCTCATCGATCTCTTCGGGTTTATATGTTCTTAGGTAATCTGGGTTCAGCTTCATTAGCGCTTTTGCTGCTCTCTTATACCTCACCTGTCAGTTATTTCTTATTTATAAGTAAATGGGTCGAAGTTGTCATATCTGATCACCAGTTGTTCATTGAAATCAAACATGTAAAGAAATACCTTGACAAAGATATCGATGCATATATCCAAACAATCGTTAGAAGCAAGCGTCTCCGATATCCGTCTAAGAACTTCAACCTCCATCTCAGTCCCCAGCTCCACCTGACCCGCCTCCTCTCCACCATCATCACCGCGGTCTTCCACCTGCACTCCAATATTATGATGCCTCAACTGCAGCAGAATCCCTTCAAACTCATCTTGCAAGTTCAACAAAGCCTCATCAAGCAATCCATCAAACTTCATAGAATCAACCTCGGTTTCATACAACGCCTTTAGAGTCACCAGCGTCTCTCTTAACCGATGTGTCCTAAACTGGTCCGTAGCCTTAGTCCTACTCAAAAACTCCACCACCTCTTGCAGCCTCTGGATCGCAGGCCCGCCTTCTTGGCTAATCAAGTTTATCGTGATATTCAGTTTATCAACACAATCGACATACTTGATCAGCAACCTAAGCCTCTTATCTTCCGACTTCTGAGCTGCAAGTTTATTTGAAATGTCAACAAGTTTCCTTTGCAAGGACTCTGATATCTTAAACCCGTCAATGAGAACAAGCGCAGGTGAAACCGCTCGGTTGATACGTGTTTCAAGTGCTTTAGACGCGATCGAGAGGGACTGTAGAGGGGCTAATCTTCTTGAGGCCACAGTTAGACTTTCTTGCAGAGTGTTAAAGTTCTCAGCTTGTTTTTGGAGGTCTGTTTGCAGATTTTCGGATGATTTTAAGGCGGTTTTGAGATCGGAACATGCTGATTCGAGCTTGGTGAGGAGCGGGTAGTCGTCCATTGGCGGTGGCATGGCGGTGCGGTGGCAGAGGTGGTGGTGGTGGTGGTGGGAGAGGGGTGGTTTATAAGACAAGATTAAGGTGGCAAGATATATTATTACGGGACGGGGAGAATTAAGCAGAGACTAAATCTCGATGTAAACTAAGAAACAAATGGCAATAAAACATTGGGTGTGGACAAATCAATGAGGTTCGGGTATAGCCGAATAGTTTCTTGATTTGGTCTATATTTGATGGTGACACCCTTAGATTCTTTTTTATCTTTGTTTTTTTCTAAATTTATATACATATGACGTTAAAAACTTGTGTATTGAAGGGTTGAGTAAATTAATAGTTACTATAGAGATTTAGATGTTAAAAAAGAAGCGTTAAACAAATTTATTTATTAGACGAAGAAAGAAAAAAGGAGAGAAAAATGAAGATTTAGAAATGAAAAGATAGGCGGGAAACAACCTTATTTGTTATGTGAAAAGAAGAAACAAAAAAATAAATGAGAGCTTATAGAATTATAAGAAGTGATGCTCTCATTTAGTTATATATTATAAGGAAAATTCTAAAATTATGTTTTTGACAAACTTTTTCTTATAAAATGTCCTTTTAACCATTTCATTTACAAATCGTCCCACCCCAACACGGACATTCTGACCGCAAAACAGTTTCGCTCGAACCCACAATGAGCGGTTCAGATGAAGCCACATCTCGAAATAGAGTCGTTACGAAGGTTCGGATCAACTTACAAGGGTTTGTTCAGATGGTCATAAGTTTGTGCGGATGAATTTACAAAAGTCCAGACAAACGTAAAGAGGTCCTTTCTAACGACCCTATTTTGACATGTAGTTTCATCTGAGCTGCTCATCTTAGGTTCAGACGACCTGTCTTATGGTCGGATGCGACCTTGTTAGATAAGACATTTTTAAGGATTAGTTGGTTAAAGAGACATTTTGAAAGAAAAAAATAGTCAAAGGGACAAATTTAAAAATTTCGTTATATTATATTTAGTTAATAAACTTTTAGAATAAATTAAATACTAAATAGTTAATAAAAGAATTTTAAGAAATCAAACTTATTTATTAGTAGAAGAAAGGAGAAAAGTAGATACATGTAAAAAAGATTTAGGAATTAAAAGAGGGAACCATAAATCAAGAAAGTTAATCTACTAGCAAACAACTCTTTGGGCTCAACAAACACAACAAACAAAAGAGCAACACGCTAAGCGACTTATGTTGCGCGATGCAAGGGTTGAGCAATGCTCAAAATTATGCAAACACTGACTTGAGATTTCAATCGATAAGACGCATTAACATACAAGGTATACAAATATGATTCGGGTATTTGAGTATGTACACAGTGATATCTATCTTTAAATATTCAAGTCTCATGATAAGTAATTGTATAGATTTTAAAGTAGTATTATATGGGTGTGTGTTTGTAAATCTAAAATAACATTAGTACAATTGTCTTATCTTTAGGTAGTATATGCAAATGGACGACGGCTAAGGCATAATCATGATGTTGATACTGATATTCCTTACGTTACTTATGTTCAAAGCAATTTTTAAATAAAAAAGCCTGTATTATACCTAAAATTACCCATTGGTGATGATACTCAAATTGATATATTACACTTTTACAAGATACGTCGATATGACTCGTTATATCTCAGACAAATGGTTGATATGTTATCCAATATCACTATGCGTCTTTTGAGTTCTTCAATCCTGTTATTATTAATTTATTAGTAATTAACAATAACAATAAGGGATTGAGAATTTCTTATTTATAAAATTACACAAAATAACGTGTTAACTTAAAACTTTAAAACAGAAGTAAAACAACAACCAAATACATGCAAGAATAGAGAAACAATATATGGACTAAGAAAAAAAAGATAGAGAGTTCTGAAAAAGCCGCATGCGTTTGTCCCACACCATGGCTGATTACGGGTGTTCGTGGTCCGGTTTGAAAGGTTTTAAGGTCAAGTCAAAAGCTAAACCATTAGTAATGGTACTTGATAATTGAAAACCAAAACCAAACCGTTAATATTAAAAACTGAACTTAATACGGAACCAAATGAATGAACCATTAGTAATACTATTTGGTTCCAGTTTGATTTCACGGTTTGAAGATTTTGGATGAAAGTTGTTTAAAAACGAAATGTAAATAAACAAACCAACAAAATACAAATTGTCAATACTCGATCGGATAACATCATAGATTTGCTATATAGATAAATAAATTAAAGATGTTTTCCAAAGTCCAAACATCAAATGACAATACATGAGTTAATCTACTCTAAAATCCAAATAATAAAAACACTTCATTTGGTCAAAATCACTTCAGATTAACTCCAAATTGTGAAATTGTAGATTTATTCAAATGGACAAATGCTCATTTCTAGTGGAAATTTTAATATATACATATATATAAACACGCACATATATGCGGCTCGGTCCTATTTTTTACGACCGGTTTCAATATAAATCGCAAACCAAACCGTTCACCACATTTTGAAACATTGGAAACCGATTGACCGAACCTTTAGGTAAAAAACCAACGGTGATATCAAACTGTGACCAGTTTGAGCGGTTTCAGGGTTTAAAATGAAATTGTGAACACCCTATCAATGATGGTCAGTGGCAGGTAGGTGGTTGCGACAGTGGCACCGATAGACGGAAGTGCGGTGAGGGTGGTGTCGTTGGCGGCTGTTGTTGGAATAACCAATTGGATCAATCCGAAATATAACACACATATTTGAAGTAACATAACTCAACTAGCTCTTTTCTTTTCTATTTAAAGCTCAATACATAACCCTATATTTACTTGTAGACATAAACTAATCGTAATCTAACTTAAAAAACAACTAGATAAACTAATAATCATCTATTTTAAATATAAACATATCAAGATTATATTCTTTAGCGGTCACGGGAGGATGAAAATGGTGCACAATGTTTAGGTGCCTCTACTAGTTCATGACCTGTAATCTTTTGGTTTGCTTGACAGATATGAGGACAAGTATCTAACGTGAAACATACTCGAATCACCATAATTATAAGCCTTGATACGTCATTTAGAATTGGCAGCTTTGATCCTTCAAAACCGTTCTTTTTAGACATGCAACGTTGTATTCAAACTTTTCAGCCGTATATAATTTTCCTAGTTTCAACTTTAAAGTTTCTTTATTTTTAAAATTATTTCCAAGAGTTTTGACTTTTTACATGCACTTAGGGAGCGTTTGTTGGAAGAATGGAATGGAATGGAATGCAATTGAGAAACTAGTATAATTTTTAAGTAAAATTATGTTTGAGTGGGTAATGAAATGTAAACCCAAGGAAATGTTTCACCTCAAATTCCCTTGGTTGTAGGATTTCAAAATCCTTCCACCTAGAGAGGGAATTTGAAATCCCACAACCAAGGGAATTTGAGATGAAACATTCCCTTGGGTTTACATTTCATTATCCACTCAAACATAATTTTACTTAAAAATTATACTAGTTTCTCAATTCCATTCCATTCCATTCCATTCTTTCAACCAAACGCTCCCTTATAGTTTTCGTGAGAGAAACACTAGCAATTAGTTGTGCTATTTCTTTCTAAACTAACTCTAGAATCAAAAACATATTACTGTCATAACATGTATATTAATATGAAGGTTTGTAATTCGTTGGCTTAGAAATTGATTCCTGAATATTATTCTGCTAGAATATTTAAATAAAACAAAAACTAAAATATCATTTTCGTCCCTAACGTTTTGTTGACTTTGTTATTTCAATCCAAAAACTTTTTTATGTCATTTCAATCACTATAGTTTACCAAATGTTGCAATTTTCATCCACTCCATTAACTCTGTTAAAATCTCCACTAAACATGAGAGTATTTAGCCTTTTTCAACACCCTAATTATTCAATTAACACATATAAATCAATTAATATTTAATTAAAACTAAAAAAAAATATGAAACGACTAGTGAGACCGGACACTTCGACTTAAAAGTTTTTATTAACACTAACTCATGTTGTTCGATTGAGGTCTGTTGTGGGATTTCAATTGATCTTCACGTTTTGTTCGAATGTGCACTGTTGTTCGATTAAGATCTATTGTTGTCACATTTTGTTTATATAAGGTCTATTGTTGTTACGTTTGAACAAACGTGACAATAGGAGAATTCAATCAAACAAAATGTGACAACAGCAGACCTCACTCTCATAACAGACCTCAATTGAATAAAAGTACACGTTAGAACAAAATGTGAAAATTAATTGAAATTTCAAAGCAAACCTCAATCGAACAATATTAGTTAGATTTAATCAAAAGTTTTAAGCTGAAGCGCCCGGTCACACTAGTCGCTTCATATGTTATGTAGTTTAAATTGAATATTAATTGATCAAAATTTTAGTTGGATAATTAGTGCAGGACCGGTGAAGGGGGTTAATTACAACACAACAACACAAAGAGGAGATTAACCAAACTTAATCAAACAATAAGATTGGATTAACCACAATAAGACACTAAGAACACAAGTAATATAAAAGACAGAACACAGAGCAAAATACACAGTGAGATGATTTTCAAGATTGCAGTATATTGCTTTCTCAAGTTCTATTACAAGTGTTACAAAGCATAATGGAAAGATACAAGAACAAGGAATACTTATACTACAACCTACAACCGGCTATACTTTGAAAGCCAGCTGGATACAATTGACTAGACACAAACAAAATCAATTGTAGAGTCAAAAGGCAGATTGCCTTTTGACTAGTGACTATGACATGCCATAGTTC
>BJCM01063275.1:0-10064 GCA_018326385.1 Flaveria bidentis
TGGTTGTTAGGTGGGCTGGTCGTTGGGTTGGGAGTGTGCGAATGGTGGGAGTGGTGGGAGGGTAATGGGCTGGTTGTTGGGCTTGAAGGGCCGGATGGGCCAGAAGTGGTTGGAGTAGGGGATGGGCTTGGGGTTGTTGCTGTTGGGCTGGTTTGGGGTTGATTGTTAGTGGGTTGGGTGTGCGACCAGTGGAAGGGATATGGGGAGGAGGTTAAGAAGTCATAGTTAGTGTTGGGTGGTTTTTGAGTTGTAAAAGGGAACACTGTTTCATCGAAAATGACATCACGCGAGATTTGGATTTGTAGAAAAAAAAATTGAGGAGGATGGCCGGCGAATTCAAAAACAGGAAGGAGCAGGATCGAAGAAAAGAGAGAGAGACTAGAGCTGTGATACCATGTTAGACTTTGTAATCTCTTGTCCCCTTCATTACATTATTTACAATCATTATATAATCATTACAAGTCAATGGTCATCCTAGGAATCCTCCTCTATTCAATGGTATTCCTAGGAATTCTCCTATAATCATGCTACAATGATGATTTACAATAATGAGGTACCAATCAATGTTATGATTATGTTATTATTCTAATTGAAAGAATGAATTTGTGTTGTAGAATTGGCTTGAAGGTGGTGGTATATATACATATGCATGCATGCATGATCAATCATCATCAAGAATACAATAATATATGTTTATAATTGGAACACGTGGACAACCTTCAAGTTTGAATTCAAATTCAACTTTGACATGTAGTTGACGAGGTGTTAGTGGTTAAGTTTCCTAAAGAGGAGAAAAGTGAATGCATGTTGTCTTTTGGTTACTATTATTGGTATCTATTTAGGTGACATATGAATGTTTAAGCCATTAGTGTGATCCACTATAGAGACTTATGGTCTTTGGTTACATAATTTTTCTAAAGTGGTTTGCAAAGTTGCACTTTTAAATGTAAGCTCCAATTTGAAGTAACTCTTGGTTAATCAACAGTGTCTATCCTATAGTGAGACACCGAGAGGCGACAACCCTTGTGTTCAGATTTTGCAATTCGAATATCTCTATCGAAAGGTTTTTTTATAAAAAGAACATCACAAACAGTCGAGTCGGGGGACTCGAACGCAACAAGTTGAGTACGAGCTCAAATTTCCAGCTCGTTGGAAGGTTTCAAGCACTAATGTATAAAGTTTCTTTTAGAGCTGTCACAAAAAAGTAATAAGCAGTAATAGCAAAAAACTGCTTCAAAAAAGTAAAATTTTTAAAAAGTTCGCCTAGAAAATGAAAACAACATCAAAAGAAAGTTTATTTCACTCATCATTGCAACTTGTTTTCTCTTCTGTTGACACTAAAAGAGAAGTATACCTTTATCAAAATTTCAAAGGCTATAAAGTTTGTCAAGACTATCATAAGTTTCTCTCTATGTGTGTTTATTCAAAGACTAAAGTTAGAGGGTTTGAACGGTGTGCGAATCGAACAGCTTTAAGAAGAATAAACACGCATTGTGCCCTTTTGTGTTTACCTTCGCTAACACTAATTTAACTTTTGGTGTCTGTCTCAATCTTGTGTAATATTTTTATAAATGTTCAGATTTTTCTTTTAAATTAAGTTAGGGGTAAATAAAACATATATGAATTTTGGTGAATAATAAGGGAACTTTTTTTTCTTAATTTACTTGAGTTATGAGGTAATGGTGATAAAAGTTGATAACCTAATCATTTTTCAAGTTTGATAAAAGTAATCATTTATCTTCAAAAGATTAAAAATATACTTTTAATTGTAAAATTTTTATAAGTTGTTTAAATTTTAGTCAAAAAATTATATTCTTTTGGATTCAAGTTGAAACAACTAATGAAACTTTGGATTAAAATTGAAATAATTTATGAAACATTTAAGGTAAATTGATGTTTTTTTGTATTAAAAAAATAAATATTTTTGTCAAACCTAAAAAGGTAAAACCAAACTTAAGTCTTTTAATTAATTGCCTCGGTTCGGTTTAGTGTTTACTAACCATCTTCCAAAGCCCATGACCATATATATTTGAAGCCCATCCATGTAAATCGATCGACACAAGCCCAATAGTCCGTTTGTCACCTTTTGTTTCCAATCTAATAACACAACTTAAATTCTAAGTCCATCTCCTACTACTGCTTCTTTGAGGGATGAAACCTGATTCGTAAATCGTTCTTCTAGGTCGGCACGTCGGGTGATAGACTATATGTAACCTAAAGCCATGACTTGTGCTCTTTTGTTACCACCCATTCTGACCCGCGACTTCTTTTCTACAGCCCAATGTAGCCCGTACAATTGTTTTTTTATTTTCATCCATGCCTATTTAGACCATTTTAAAAATATTATGTTGCTCAAAACCACCCACAGTCTAATTTAGAAGTCCAAATAGACTCATTTTTATTGTTTGGGTTAAATTTGCGGGGTCTAATTTCATGGTTTCAATAAAAATAACATCTTTTTGCATGATAATGCAAGGGGTTGGTTAGTATACAAATTGTAATTTTTGTTCAAAGTGTACTAAATCACTTAGATTGTTAAAAAACATATATATCACCTAACATGTGAAATCTACTCATACTAACAAAACAACCAAAAAAACAAACTCTTATCCACAATCGCATATCTGGAAGAACAATGTTAGTAAATACTTTCGGCTTATGTAGGAAAAATTCAAGTCGCAAGCCCTCAGCTAAACTAACCGCTTGTGATCATCAAACCATTACACTAGACCCCAACCGAGCCAAACCAATCAATAGAACCGACAACGATCCTCTAATGTAACTTGAATTCAATGGGTGTTCATTCGAGCCGATTATAAGGCGATTAAAATCATTTTAAAATCATTTTTAGAATACTTAAGCAAAAATTAGTTTTTATTTGAACCTATGCCTAATAATAATATATAACTTTCAATAGTTTGTATTTATTTATTTTTAATCTTAACCTCATAAACTTGAAAAGAAAACCAAATTCATAATATCACCATCACCAACAGCAATTCATCATCATGCAAATTTGCAATTTGTATGATTTTCCACATTTGAACCAGTCTCCGGGGTTACCGTGTACCACACGTCACATTCTCTTCCTCTTGAAATTCAAGTACGTAAGTCAATTACTCAATTAGTCAATTAGTCAATGGTCATCAGCAACTACTTTGTGGCAAGATCACTTATCTTTAGACTAAATGATTAAGTTAAAATATATACATGAGATAATTTTGAGTTCAAGTTTCATTTTAAATAAAAAATATTTAGTGTTAAATTAGATGGTTTTTTAGTTGTGGGTTTCATTCTCATAAAGTTGGGTGTGCAGTCTCGGTTGAAAAATAAATAAATGGACCCGATTAAAATAACACATATCATCCAAATCTAAGTTATACATTTGCCGTTAAAAAAACTAATTTGTGGAAGGGAACCTGTTATTATTAAAAAAATTAGCTTGATTAATACGGACTTTAATGATTGATTACAAAACTATCACTTGAAGCGTGTGTACTGGTATTTTAACGGCAAAAGAATTTATGCATTAAAATAAAGCAAAAACAAAACAGTGAAAAGTCGCTAGCAAGATGCCAAGACGACCACAAAAAAAAAAAGATTAAAACGGGAAATTTGAAAATAAAAAATTACACCATGTATTCACTCCAACTTTTTCATTTGAGCTTTATGTTTTAGACACAAAAATAAATTATACTTATACTTTAACTCGTTCACCACCTAAGCATTAAAGGATGTTTGTCTTGAAACACCTTTTCATTTCTCACTTGCCATATCAATCATATCGTTGCATTTAAGATCCCGTAGACTGCTTTTCTTTAATAATCATTTAATTATCCTTAAAAAATAAAATATAGTTTTTTGACTTCTCCAATTCTACTTAACAAGTTGCGGTCTTAATAATTTGAAAATGACGTAACTAGAGACCTGTTAAATCAAAATTAACTTTGCTGACCTCTCACTTTATATACATCAAAAACTCTAAAATGAAGAAAAAGGAACTTAAACTCGAAACTAATACTATTTCGAATGTAAATTTATACAATGGAATAACATAATAACATTAATCCAGACAACGTTTATTGTCCGCTTTATCCTGATGGTTTGCCCATCCAAGAATTTATGGTTTTGTTTTCATCTTAAGACTTATTTGTCCAAACTCCAAACAAAACACGTCTTGGTAGAAAAGTTTTCCACTTCTTTATAAGAAAGACTTTTTTCTTTCCCTCAACGGATGTGAAACTTATATCCTCACACCCCTTATGGAGTCCAATGTCCTCGTCGGCACACCGGTCCGACCCTGACTCTAATACAATCTTCTGTAACACCCTCGTCCCAACGTGAAACATAATGTAACATCAAATCTTAACATAATATTCTAAGTTTAAAAGAATACCTTAATCAATTTAAATTTACATGAAAGCTGCCATTAGTACTAGATTCTTCTCAATATTTTTAACCATAAGTAACAATATGCCTCATTATATAGCCTAAACTTATGTACAATAAATAACAATGCATGTTAATTACTTTTTATCATGTATCTCAATAGCCCAAACTTCTCAAAGCAATCACCATTCTTCCAGTGAAATATATTTATCTAACTTTTTATGTTGCTTGGGGCATCAACTCTTTCAGAATAATATTTATGCTACCCGTAAGACCAAAATAAAGCCGAATACTTATTAGCCTAATGACACATGATGTTTATCCCTAAATCGTTTTGGATTCTAGCCTCACAATGTTTTTATAGACAAGTAAATAATTAAAAATAAATTTTAAAATTAAATGTATTCATGATATGCATAAAGAACCATATGAAGTCTGCTCGAATAGTCAATCCATGAGCTTAAATGTGCAACTTGATTGTCTCGCAACTGTCATCGAAATCGCACTTTCCTGCACCAACGATTCTCCTGATGGAAGAATCACCGTAGTTGAAGCTCTACGTAAACTAAAGGGTGTTCAAGATATGTTTAATAAGCACCATTCATCAATCGAAGTCAAGTGCTAAAGAATCAAGAAAGTTGGATACAAGAAGATAGTTATTGTAGTAAAAGCTTGTATGAGCGTGTAATATAATAGTTTGATTATTAACATTCTAGAGTTTGGATTTATCAATGACAATTTACAAGTGTTGTTATAGTATTTTATAATTGTGAACAAGAAGAATTTAATACTGTTATAAGAAATCAAATTTATTATTTTTTTCTTTTACAGGATGTTTTTTTTTTATTTTGTTTTGGGTGAAGTTAAACCCGCAACCTTTTGATTGTAAAACTCTTCTTATCACCGAACCCCAACCTCCCACTAGAAAGTCTTTAACTTTACAAAATTAAAAGAATAACAAATTAATATGAGAAAATAATCTAACATATTTAATTCTATTATATTTATAAGTTTACATACATCAGAAATAATACTTATTTATTAATTTCTCATCAAAAAGAAAAATAAATTCAACAGTTTACAGTCTTGTTAATTTCTTATAAACCTTATATCTATTCACACCTCATTAAAAAAACTCTCTTTCTAATTTGTAAATTACCACATAAATTTTCTAAGTTCCAATACCAAATTCTTAAAAGTTTCAATATCACACCATAGCAAATTCAAGAATTATTCCTATTATACTTTTATTTTTATCATTTATTTTGAAGATGAGGATTGAAAAGTTGTCACTAATTATCAGTACAGTAACCAAAATAGCATAATCTAATCATCTTGATTCTTCATCACTTGACTTTGATTGATGGTTGATGCTTGTGTAACATGTCTTGCACACACTTGAGCTTGCGGAGAGCTTCACTTGCAGTGATTCTTCCTTCAGGAGAGTCGTTTGTGCACGAAAGCGCAACTTCGATAACGGTTGTGAGACAATCAAGTTGCACCTTAAAGCTCATTGATTGACTAGTAGAGCAAAATTCATCAGGTTCTTGATGTAGGTTAGGAACCAACACTTGAGACAAGTTATCTGGGAAAGCGGCTCGCACCCACGACTTGAGGCTCAGACCACCCACGAACATCTCGTCCGTTGGGCTCTTGCCGGTGAAAATCTCCATCAGCATGATGCCGTAACTGTATACGTCTCCTTTGGTAGACGGTTTGGCTCCAATACCATACTCTGCAATCAACGCACAAGCCGTTATAAGAATAAACTATTCTATATTTCTACTGCTAGAAAACTGTGTATTTAGGATCACAATTACGGTCGAAAATATGCCTATGGGTAATCATCAAGTAAACAAATATGAGATTAGTGAACTAACCTGGAGGTATGTAACCCATGGAACCTTTAAGAACATGTGCAGAGCTAAAAGACTGATCTTTATCAATCAACATGCTAGCAAGCCCAAAATCTCCTATTTTTGCAGTCATATCTTCATCCAACAAAACATTACTCGGTTTCAAATCACAATGCACCACCGGAGCCACCACACATTCATGGTGAAGATAACTCAACCCACTCGCGACATCGATCACCACGTTTAATCTGTTTAACAAACTCATCCCATTCCGGATCCACTTCTCTAAACTCCCATTCTTCATGTATTCATACACCAGCGAAAGAAACTCGTTGTTCTTGTGATCCACACTAGAGCAGGATGTTATCAGCTTCACAAGATTTCGATGCTTGAGATGACGAAGGGTGGCGCATTCGGCTAGAAAACTAGGTAACGAGCCGGTGGTTTCCATGTCAAGAGCTTTTATAGCGATTTCTTGGGTTCGTCCATCGAACTCGAGGCACCCTTTGTAGACAGAGCCGAAACTCCCACGTCCTATCAGGTTTTCGACGTGGAAGTTCCTTGTCGCTAAACGGAGTTGGTCATATGTCACCATGTAATGTCTGCCCTTGAAGGAATCAGAAGTGTCTGTGGCCTTTACAACAGTTCTCTTGAAGTAAAGAAACAATGCGATTAACAAAAGTACTATTACTAATGCCGAAATGATAGCAGCAACTGAAATCACAACGCTTTTGTTCGTATCGTGTGGAGTGCATTTGGAATCATAGCATAGATTCGGGTTGCCTTCGAGATGAACTCTGGTGCGATTCGAGAAAATCCCATTACTTGGGACATTACCTTCCAAGTTGTTGAAAGAAAGATTCAGAAATTGAAGGTCTTTTAGGTTTTGAAGATCAAGAGGTATTGAACCTGAGAGTTGATTAGATGAAAGATCTAAAGTTGTCAAACCATGTAATTCACCCAAACCATTTGGAATACTTCCTGTGAAAGAATTGTTGGAGATCATCAGCTGCTCTAAGCTCTTACAGTTCTTGATCGCGTTTGGAATGTTGCCCGACAAACGATTTCTAGAGAGATCAATCGTCACAACTCGTTCTAGATTCGCGATTTCTTGAGGCAAAGAGCCGGTGAACGAGTTGCTGGAAAGATTAAGGATGGTGGATAGATTAGGGAGATCAAGAACTTCCTTGGGGATGCTCCCATTGAGCTTATTCATGGACAAATCCATGAAAGTTAGCCTTTCAAACGCGCGAAAACTAACGGGTATGCTTCCTCGTAGTTCATTGTTCGACAGATCAATGTGTGCTAACTTTCTTAGATTTCCCAATTTACTCGGGATATTCGAAATTAATCTGTTTTTACCTAGAACAAGCTCTTGTAAGCCTTCCAACATACCTATTTCAGAAGGAATTTCACCGGAAATGGAGTTGAAGCTTAAGTTTAGTAAAGCTAAGCCTTGTAGTCGACCAATCGAAGGCGGGATGTTACCAGATATCTGATTTGAACCCATGTACAACATTCTAAGTGTTTTGGAAAGATTACCTATGAACTCTGGAATGACACCATCAAAACCATTACCATCAATGGCTAGAAAATCAAGCTTTGTGCTGTTTACCAATGGATATAAGAAGCCAAGACCGTCGCCTTGCGCGCTTACGATGTAATTGTACCCAATATTATACATTTCTAGCGCGGGGAGGTTACCTAGTCCTGGAGGCACTGTCCCGTGCAATCGGTTATGTGCGACTCGAATGAATCTTATGTTTGTGAGATTGTGCAATGAGCCAGGAATAGTACCAGTGAATTTGTTGATGCAAAAGTTGAAATTTAGAAGATTTGGGAGTGTGTCCCCAATGTTGTAAGGTATATCACCGTGCAAATCGTTAGAAGCAACAGCTAGATTCTCGAGTGTGGACATGTTGTATATGGATGGAGGAATAGTGCCATTAAGATTGTTAATGGTGAGATCGAGATTCTTAAGGTTCACGAGACGAGACAGTTCACTTGGAATCGGGCCGCTGAGCATATTGGTTCCCAATCTCAAAGTTAACAATGAAGAAAGGTTACCAATGGAGGGTGGAATCGAACCCGAAAGATGGTTTCCTGCCAAGTTAAGACTTTGAAGATTAACAAGGAGACTGAGGTCTTCAGGAACGAAACCTGAAAGTTCGTTTTGCATGAGATCAACGACCCTTAGATCGATGCAACGACTTATGTTTACTGGAATGGCGCCCCGGATACTATTAAAACTCATGTTAAGGACTCGTAGGCGTACAAGATTCATGATCATTTCAGGAATTACACCCTGAAACCGGTTATCTTGTAGTTGAAGCGTTGTCAGAAAAGATAAGTTTCCGATATGGGGGCTAACCGTACCAGATATCCGAAGGCCAGAGAGGTCAAGACGTACAACCCTTTGGCCGCGAACATCGCATGAAACGCGGGTCCAGTTGCACGGGGACGTGTTCGGGACCCATGTAGCTAAAGCATCTTGGGGTTGAGTGATTGTTTGAGATTTGATATAGATCAAGGTTTGTTTATCTGTGTCAAGACTAGAAGTGGCAGAAGCTGCATATGTGTTATGCAGGATACATGAACTGATAATAAAGAAGATAAGAATATGGAGTTTGGAGATGTGAAAGATTGAAGGCATGATGTTTTAGGGTCACAATAACTTTGGTTAGTGGGTTTTGATGTGTGGATATAATCATATAAATATATAGAAATTAGATTTGGTCAAGTCTTTAATATGTCATTTTCTATTCATTATGACTACAACCGGATGTTGCAACAACTTCACATAGATTTTGAACAAGCCAAAATTCTTATGTATCTTTAAAACCAAATACCGCGTTCTTTAAGCATAGATTACAAGTCTTTCATATGAATACTACCTATTTTGTCTTTTATTTCTTTTACACTTAAATGCTCTTTAAAAATGCCACATTTACACTTAATCCTCTCAACTTTACACAAGTTTTCTACTTTTCATTTAACCAATTTATGCTACTACAACTATGGGTACTACAACCCCTAATTCGACATGTTTATTTTTATCAATATTTTAACGTGAAACTTTTTAACATTTATTTTATTAAAGTTCTAAATGTTGTCAATGTTCGCGTTGCAATACACGAGTTTGTGACGGTTTTGTTTTCTTAAATATTTTTTGAAATGGTATCAATGATGTTTAGTAGACCCAGCAAATTTAACCCACCTAGTTAAAATTGGGTTTAAATGGGTTTTCTAATATAAATCTCTGGGTTGGTTTGGGCTATACATTCTTTTCAAGGGGTCTAAGTGGGTAATTTTAAGATTAAATAAATTACAACATAGGTCAAGATGGGTGGAGAGAAAAGATGAAACGGGTCACGATGGGCGGGTCATGTACTCATCTCCTCAACTTTATATTATTGACAACTCCGCTCCAATGGCCATCATATTCACCACCACACCGATTGCAACCAACATCACCGCCACTCGTTCATTGCCATCCAGAATCACAATCGGGATTTGATAGACCGATTTAAGCATCTACTCTGCCATCACAATCGGGATTTTTTCATCGTCATTGCCAAAAGCCCTATTTTAACATCTTCTCCATTGATTCATTGAAGATTTTTACCGTTGCTTAGATAATCATTTATCATCCTGAAATTAACATGATTCATTCTTTCTTTCTAAAGCCCCAACAATCGTCATCATTCTTTCTAAATCCCCAACAATCGTCATCATTCTTTCTAAATCCCCAACAATCGTCATCATCAAATTAACAATCGTCAACATCCCCTGTTGGAATACCTTCGTTGAAACAACAAT
>BJCM01063276.1:0-17669 GCA_018326385.1 Flaveria bidentis
GTTGGTTCTAGTTTCTAGTTTTTGCCACTACTCGTGATAATTCTTGTCGGTTAATATATATATATATATATATATATATATATATATATATATATATATATATATATATATATATGTATTTTTAAATGGTAAACTAGTATGGTTTTCAAAACTATTTAAATGATTGTTATTAAATTTTAGAGTAAAATGGATGGAAATTGTGTTGATATATTGGATATATAATTTGTGGTTGTTCTGGTTGTGCATTATTGGTAATTTGTTAATGAAAATGATAGAAAAGATTAAAGAAATGAATAATGTGTTCTTGAAAAGGGAGTTGGTGAGTCAAGTATGTTCCCTTGGCTTCAAGTAGGGGCAATCTCTGGGGTCTCGTTCCATCTTTAACTAACCATATGTTTCTTCAATTATTAGCTATTTTTCTTTGTAATAAATTTTAATGAACGTTTTAAATGTTTATTTCATCATAGTTTAAGTTTCAATAATCACTATTAGAAGACTAACTATTTGTAATTGAAAAAACCATGGTAAATTTTGTGACCGTTTTTATGTTCGAGTTCAAAGAGTCGTAATATTAGTGATCATATATGAGTTTGTTGGAAAAAAGTCAGTAAACTTTTAACTAATATGCAACTGAAAAGGCAATAACAGTTGCTTAATTTTCTTTATAAAAAGAACACTTGGTAATATATTATTTTTCTTGTTACGGTACTTATCTAATTTTTTACTGGATAGTTATCTAATTATTATAGTTATGCTATAGATTATTTAAAGTATTTAACAAACATCCTAAGTATATAATCTCAAAATTATTAAATCAAAGTCCTTTTGATAAATACAATGCATGATTTTTCCTTTTCTATTAAAGAGTTATTATAGATTAAAATGGTATGTATAATATAGTTTAAACAGTTGAATGTAGAAATTTGTATTTATAACTCAAAAAGCAGAGAAAATAACTTAATCAAATTGTAGCTTAAATTGATTGGGTTGAATGGTAAGATTGTCTTCTTTATTAAAACTCAAAAAAATTATATAATATTCAAAATTTATGCTCTTCTCAATGAAATTGAATCATTAATATAAACATACAAGTTTACTATTCTTATGTTCAATTGTGCTCTACGCAAACAAATTTATTGTACTTGTTAGAAAGCCAAATCAAATATAATATATTTTAAAAAGTGTACTCATAATATCTTTTTTTTCGTATTCAAAATCATAAAAAGTTAATTTCAATTTTGTTTTCTAATGTTTCATTAAAATAACAATTTTTCTTTAAAAGATTAAAAACATAAATTTATCTCAAAAAAATTCATATGTTGTTTCAATTGTAATCCAAAAGTTTATATTATTTTGAATAAAGTAGAAACAACTAATAAAACTTTGGACTATAATTGAAACAAATTATAAAACTTTTGAAGGTAATTTATATTTGTAATCTTTTGAAAAAAAATGATTATTTTTAACAAAACTCAAGAAGTAAAATGGAATTTAACTTAATAACAAAAATAGGTTTTTCCAAATTTTTGCAACGTAACCCTTAATTAATTAAATTTTATGTAACTTGTGTTACAATTGTGCTAGGCACTTGTGACAACAGGTGGTGCTTTTTAAGTTTTGTTCATTTCTTGTCTCAACAATAGGGTTTCAATATTCGTGAAAAAATGTCGCCCATGTTTCTGAATTTGCAAGACAAAGATTTGTGTCACAAAATTCCATATAGGAAACAATGTTGTTGTCTTAGTTGTGATTTTAACTAAGTACTTTGATTGTTTAAATTATCATTGCAATATTGTTTCTCATTGCATATCATTTGATTGTGTTCTTCTATCAAATAGTTCACACTTATTTTTGTGTTTTGATAGTACTAGTGTTATGGAATTTGCCAGGCGCTAGTCAAGCATTTAAGTAAAGACTAAAAATTTTATAAGTAAGTTTTCAAACACACATACACACACATGTATATGAATATAACACTTAAAAATAGTTTAAGATTCAAACAAATAGATTTAAACTTAGCAAATAGAGCCTTCCAAGTCGTTCACTAATGATTGCTAGGTTAAACTTGAAGTTAAAAGTGCTAATGGGACTTAAAATCAATTGGAAAACACAAAATTGTTTGGGTTGCCTAGGACAAGTTTTGGACTGATCAAGAACAAATTGGACTGACCGCCAATTTGTAGAACTAATTAAAGGGAACTGCATCGGTCTAGATTGATTAACGATTAATCCCGATGTAGATTGAACTTTTACAACACTAGATAATAGCAAATGGTTGTATAGAGGGGCCATTATTGTGATGTATAATTATAAGAAACAATATGGAAAATGAAGATAATGAAATTATTGAATAGATAGTAGCATTGATGAACTAAACACTTATTATGTTTTTCCTAAAGTTAAGTGTTGTTAGAGCACCCACCATAGATTTGTTTTGGCCGTTGAAGAAAATGGATTGATGTTAACATGATCAGATCTATTAAAATTATCGACACATGATAATACTCTTGTTTACCTGTATTCCATTAACTTATTCTTATCTTTTCGTGTAACATCATTGGTTTCGTTTAACTTATTCCGTTTAACGACACATGATACTTAGGGTTGCTTGATTTTGATTGACTCGGTTAGCCAGACAACGTGTTTGATATGGTTGTGTTGTGTTCTGACCGAGTCCATGGGTGCTGACCTAGGCCCTAAATTAAAACATGCTGATTCGGAAAAGGGGTGTTGCCCCTCAACCAAACCCCCGCCACGCGACCCACTCAGCCAAACCTCCACCCGTCGGGGACCCCCTCGGCCAAACCTCCACCCGTCGGCGACCCCCTCGGCCAAACCTCCACCCGTCGGCGACCCCCTCGGCCAAACCTCCACCCGTCGGCCACCCCCTCGGCCAAACCTCCACCCGTCGGCGACCCCCTCGGCCAAACCTTCATGCGTCGGCGACAAGTATTGGTGGTGGTGGTGAGTTTGGTGATATTGAAGTGGTAAGTTTGGGAATTTGAAAATGTGATTTTGGGATTTATCATTCAGTAGACAGATACTATCAAACAGTCAAGTTTCAGTCGGATACATATTTAGTCAGAACTTCTAACTGAATCAATTTCTGATTGAATCAGATATTATTAAATAAATTGTATCAAATAACCCCTTACTCTGGTTATTAGACACACTTCTGTTAAAAAAACAGCCATTTTTTAAATCAATATGCATTTTAAATGGTAAAATAAATCTTTTAGATTGATTAAAAGAAGCCACCGGTCAAATATATGACGAGTACCAGTATCTTTTGGTTATGACTGGAAAAGAAGGTGGTCAAAATAAAAATAAAGAAACTTTAATCTTTTTAAAAGTGTAGGGGCGCTTTTGTAAAGTGTGTACAACCAAAACATTTTTCGATTTTCTAACTCACGGATGCACGTCAAACACCAATAAAATAAAAGGCAAAATAAAAAAAATTATATTTCAACCAACTACATTAGATATGTATAATGAAAACTAAACAGTAATAGATAAGTTATGTGATTAATTCATGTATAGAAGCATAAGGTTGTGTCAATATAACTGTTTTAAGAAACTTAGATTCACCACTAAGGTGGTTAAAGAAACTTGTGAACTAATTAACTAAAATAATATAATTTTAAATTTAGACGATATCAACCCAACCAAACGTAGCCTTCTTATTTTCTTTTTGCAACCACATGATTTCCTTCAAGCTTTTGGGTGTGACAAAACCACTCAACCCATGCATGCTTTGCAAAAGAAAAAATGGGTTCAAAATGGGACCTTTATGAAGCTTTTTGTATTGTAGGGAAATAAAACTCTAGATTTGCATACAAACATTAGGGATGAAGCGAAAATGATGAATTTTTAAAATTTTGAAGGGTTTAAAGTTTGTGTGAAGGTTTTTAGTTTAAAATTTATTTCATAGTGGTTTATAAAGATGCTATTACCTTAACCAGCATAATATAACTAAATCAAACCTATTGCTATGTACCATTAAAATTTCATCACCAATTTGATTTTGGGTTGATTTATTGGTTTTCTAATCGAAACAAAAGAAAAACATGCTCATAAACATGTTAAGATTATAATTTAAATAAAATATAAAAGCTGAGTGACTTAATTTTACACAATTACCCATTCCGTTAAGGGGAAAATATCACGGAATATATGAAATTAATATATGAAATTATATTAAAAAATAAAAGAAAACATGTTTGTTATATTAAAAAATAATATAAAAATTCTCGTCATCATTCCACATTATCATTAAAAAGAATAAAAAATATTTTTTAATTGAAACAAAAGAAAACATGCTAAAAACATGTTAACACTTATAATTTAAATAAAATATGAAAGCTAGTAACTTAATTAAAACACTTTTAAACTAAAGTTACCTAATTGAAACATTTTTTAGAGTTGGTTATAATTTTACAAAGTTACACATTTGGTTAAATATAAAACATGGTTTATTCAATTATGAAGTTTATTAGTCTATATATGAATTACTTTTAAAAATGGGTTAGCTCAATTTTCAATTTTGAGAACCAAAACCAAAAACACTGTTATGCTTTGAATATGTGTTATTTAGACAGATTTTGAATACGTCCAGTGAACATTGACAAATAAAATTCATCGACACATCCCAGTTTTAAATAAAATTTATATCAAAACAGTAAAAAATAAACAAACCATAATGGTATACTTAAAACGTTATTAAATAAATATAAAGGTTAACGAAATATCTTAAAATTTAATATAACGTATGTCGTAATATCGTATAATGGTCCTGATATTTGGGCTTACCAAGAGAAGTAAACTCTTCTTCTTATACATTGGGCTATACTTCTGGGCCTTAGCATGCGCCAATGTGAACAAGTAAACCGAATCAAGCCCGATCTCACCTTAGCCCAAACTATTCAAAGCCCATTTCATCCTTCACAAATCACACTTGTCTTTCTTGTGGTCTCGAAGTAGTCGCTGTGATAATATCTCTTTGCCGACGTCCTCTGTTTATTATATATGTAATATGTAATATGTAATAATATGTTCATGTGTATCACCGTTTAATCTATACAGTCTCTGTGTACGTCCAACGGATCTCTATTTCAGTAGATGATCATCGTGTTTTGATCATTAGGTAATCGATCTTAATTTCTGCTTGTGTTTTATCCGATTAGCCGATCACGATTCGTTTCGTTTTCATCATATTCGGTCCATTGGAAATCTTATTGTTGTTATTATTGTTGTTGTTGTGATAGGAATTGATTAGGTTTTCTATTAGTGTCGCTGAATCTAATAATCTATTGTTTTATTTGTTCGATTACGGAAATTAAGAAAAAGAGGTGGATGCACGTTTGCGAATCTGTGATGCCTTTTGATATAATTGATATATAATATGTTTCACGTTTTGTTCTGATTCACGTATGAACATATTATATGCAAATTGTTCGGTGAATATATTCTGATTCTCTGGATATCAACGTGATTTCTACCGTTGTGTATGAGAAATTGAGAGTATCCTGTTATCAATCTGAGATTTCAGGCTAAGAACTGCTTTTAAGTTTTTAACCCTAATTTTATGGCTGCGGATATCTCAATCGAAGAAGTAATGACATTTTGCTTTGGTAGCTAACGATTTACAGTCGATATACAGTAAGCCTTGTACAATTTCGTACTCTACTGAAGTTGCACTGTGTTATGTAACATTTGATTCAATTTTGGACGTTACATGTAAATGCTGTTTATGTCTCTTTATTAGTTTGGTAAACAAACATAGGCAACTTAACATTCTGAAATAAAGATTAACTGGTTAAGATGTTCAGGCTCTGCAGGTATGTATGTGAGCATCTACTGCTGTTAGTTTCGTAGAAGGTGAAGATATATTGTTGATTTAACATGTGGGGTTTTGGGCCAAAAGCTATAGCGGGTGCGTCTGGGCCGAGAATTGACTCTGCAAGACGCGATCAGAATTCCTCAGACTGCTCTGATGATGAGATTTCTGTAAACAACAGCAGAGAAGAAGGTTTAGAGTGCCCGATTTGCTGGGAGTCCTTTAATATAGTGGAAAACGTGCCTTATGTTCTATGGTGCGGACACACACTCTGTAAAAACTGTGTTCTTGGGCTACAATGGGCTGTTGTCAAACTACCAACTCTTCCGATTCAGCTCCCTTTCTTCGTGCCTTGTCCATGGTGCAACTTATTATCATTTCGTCTCGTTTATAAAGGAAATCTGAAGTTCCCAAGAAAGAATTACTTTCTTCTTTGGATGGTTGAGAGCTTGAATGGCGACCGAGTCAACTCTCATTCGTCTTCTTGTGCTGACCATGTACCAGGCCATGTTTGGTCTTGGACTCGAGGTTTAGTTACTAATCCGGTTAGCCATAGTTATAGTCTGGTGAGGCCACACATTGGTGAGTCAAGTCGTCATGATCGTTCTCATGGGACCCATTTCAATGGTGAGAGGCTGCAATCAACCATCCGTAAGTCGCTAATCTTCTTTGTTCACTTGACAGCTAAGTTTCCGTTGGTGTTCATATTTCTACTGATTGTTCTATATGCAATACCTGCAAGTGCAATCATCTTAGTTGTGTACATACTCATCACAATTTTGTTTGCTCTTCCATCTTTTCTTGTTCTCTATTTTGCGTACCCAAGTCTTGATTGGCTGGTAAGAGAGATCATAACTTGAGGTTGCTTCTGGTTCTTGTTTTTCTTTAGTTTGGATACCCTTTTAGCACTAGTTTGCAAAGTTTCAAACTTGTTTAATCTTTGTGTTGTAAGCATAAAGCATCAGGTGTCATATTGCTTTTCAGTGCCTGTAAAAAGAATTCTATTATCTTCTTCATAGTATTCTTTTATATTGGGATGTTAATGCTTATTAATTTATGTTATTGTTTCAATATCTATAATAGGGATGATCTTGAAGGCAGTTTGGTTATTGTGTTAACATTCAGTGATTGAAAACAACTAAACAACCATATTCAAATGTCATTCACAAACGAGTAACTAGATATTAATATCATATAACCTATTTAATATCATACCATCTAGTAAATTAGTCACATCTTTTTACTTTAATCGTTAAGGAGTATGTTAAACATAAGCATATTGGGTACGCTTAGTCAACTCTTATTTATTTGAGAGTTTGAAATGGAGTGTCATGCGCGGCTGAGATTGGAGCCATTCTCGGCATGGCACACCGCCCTCTGAGCACAAGAATGGGCGTTGCTCCTGGCACATGAGTGTGGTCATGACTTTGTTTCCTGGGCTGAATTGACAGCCGTTGATGTTGTGTTGATTGGGCTTCATATACATGCTCTCAGTTTCATAACCAAATCATGTAACATAATAAAACTATTCATTGATTAGTTTCTGTTTTGGTAGTTTGTTTGCTCGGTACAAGACTCTATCTTTTAGTACAAAATCAAGCTAATCCCGACTATTTAACACAATTTTCTACACATATGCTTAAATAATTCTAGGTGATTGATTCAGTATCAAAATAAAAGTGTTAAATATAAAATATTATTATTTGACAGTAATCTATAAAAAAATGAAACGTGTATAGAGTTTATTCATGGATCATGAAAAATTAAAACCTAAAAGAGCTCCTTGATAAAAACAATAACAAATCAAGATTAACTAATTACATGTGAACAAATTATTAAATCATATGTATGTTAAGCATACGCATATACATAAGTACGTTATAAGTTAAATATTTAACCCTTAGTTTTTGTTAATTATTTTGAAGCCTGAATTGGATCCTTAAATATTTTTGTTTCAACTTTGTTTTAGTTTTTGAGTTATTCATGTTGTTTATTAGAGCATCAACAGTTGGTAGAGACCAACAGATCTCCATGTCAAACCCAAGAATCCGATTTCATTGATGTTATTTCCAGTGGGTGAGCTTAAACATCTCTAAGGGCGAAATTAATTTTTTAAAGGGGGTCAACTTGATTTTTATATAAAAATTTACATTATTGGGACAAAAATTAACACTACCGACTAAAAAAATAGGGGGTGGCGGCATCCCCGCCCCCACTATCCTCCGCCATTGGTTATTTCTCTCTCCTAGCCATTTCATAGTTTCTTTAACTTTCCACGAACCATATGATGAATGGACTTTCTCCTTTGGAACTCATGTTGTTTTTGGACCTCCGATGTCACCCAAGGGCCAGCGAAGCGATGAACAACTCCAAGGACATCTTTTACCATGTTTTTAAAATCTTTATTTCTAAAAATGAAAAGATGATTTAAACCTTGAAATTAAATGAATTAAGATCAACAGTTCGAAGACCTCGATGAATTTTCAAGTCTTAGACGCAGTGGTATCATTCAAGTGACAAGTGGGGTTTTATGCATCTTTTACGACATTCGGTTCTTCTCTTTTACGTGTATATTTCATGTACCGAAATGAATGCCCCTCTATATGTACGTGTACATGTATATACTTGTATATAATTACTCTAAGTTGAGCTTAAAAGTTGCACTTTGTTGGTTATTTAGTTTAAGATTTATATAATATATTAAGCAAGGAAAGGGCATGTTTTTTGTATGAACTTACATAAACAAATAGTATAAATGATTGAAACAGAAGTGGAGTCCATCCATGGAGTAAATGTTACTATCTGGCAACACAATAGTACAAGATATATCCAATCATTTCACATGAATCCAGCCTGTGTGATTTAAATGTTGGGAACAACCTCATCACTCCATAGAAAGTGAAACTCTTTCTCTATTATTTAACATATTATGATTCGCTTACATTGAGTCTTTGTTCAATTATTAATATTATCCCACTAGCGGGTTTTTTTTTTCATTTTCTTTATTTTATTTCAATTTCATATCTTTCTTGAGGTCCTCCTGCTTCTGCAAACACATATCAAATCTTTTGGAGATAATCTATTGATCCAGTTTTATGGGACATGAAAACCTGTGGCCTAGCATTACTGCAATCCATGTTTGACCCCACTTTTTGTCAAACTTATCCACTGTCTTTGGTCTGAGTTCTCAAAATATGTCTGCTTGTGGCTTTCTTTTGTGTTTTAGTCATCAGTATTGACATGCTGTTCAATCTGGATCATATATCAGAATTCTTGCTTTGTGGGTCGTATTATGTGCACTAAAGATGACACCTTTCATGGTGGCGAAGCAATATCAGCCATGAATGAAAAATGTTTTTGGTGCTGTTGTACTTTGGCAAAACATAACAAACCAGTACAATTGATATTATGAATAAATATACACCAAAAAAACGTTTACATGATCAACGTGTGATGCATACTCAAGTTGTAATTTTAGTTTTATCGATAAATAACTACAAGATGCTTTTGTTTATCATCACTCTCCCCGATTATAGTCTGGCTGAGATGAGCTCGCGCCCATTGACTTTCCCTGATCGACCTGTTGTCGGTAGAACTCTGCCATGTTGTTGTACATATCCATATTTATATTCTGCACCAAGAAATAAAGCATAAAAGTTATTAGTTATTATAAAGTTCAAAACTAAGAGTTTGCCTCTTGAAAATCAAACTTGAATTACACCATTTTCGATTCTTGACATACTTGTGCTAGAAAAGTGTTAAGTGGATCCCTGTAAGGAACTGTGGTGTTGGTTGCCGGGCGATTGTGGATTGTTTGTGACGTGGCGCCTATGTGGAGGGGGCCAATCATTGTTTGTGGGACCATAAAAGGATGCTGAGCTGGAGGTGGCATGCCAATCTGAATGCCTAATCCCATGCCCATTCGGGCTAGCATTGACATCTGAAGTTGCTGCTGCTGCTGTTGCTGCAGTTGTTGTTGCAATTGTAGGGGTATCATCATTTGCTGTGATGGAACTGACATGTTTTTCATTATTTGCACATGTGCTTGTAGCTTCTTTAAGTAATCTATCACTTCATCCAACATGGAAGCTTTATCTGTCTATATAAACAATTCCCAAATTTAGATACTTTTCACACTGAAATGACTAAAAAAAGAGGTACATGTTGACTTATAAGGTCAAACCTACTAATTTAAAACTTTAAATATCAATAAAAATAGATTATAGTTTTTAGTTTATTATGATAATCCCGGTAAATAATGCTATTTGCTATATATATAAAGGTCTTCATGCAAAGTTGTTTAAGAAATGAATAATGAATTTAGAAATGGAAGTTGGTAGGATTGACTACACAAGCCAAACAGCACAAAAGAACACACAAATTTAGTTCTGACCTTATTGGCATTAGGCACAAGCTTCTGTAGAGCTTTCATCTTCTGGTTAATCCTTTCTCTTCGTCGCTAAAATTATCATATAAGATCACATTTAGCGACAGAAAATTTTCGAAGTTTTAGTACTTCTTTATATGATTATCTTACAAACAAATTACCCTTTCTGACTGGTTATGAATAGCAGCAGCTCTGCTTCGTCTACTTGATCCAGATCGAACTGTTTCACCTTCAATCCTGCATTCTTCTTCTTTATTTTCCTGTTCAAAATCAAGAAACCATTAAACAATCATCATAATTCATAGTAATTTACTTGCAAAGTCTTAGTTTTCCATAAAATTTTGAAACTTTTTAGTTTTTACCCATCCATATTGACAAGCAGAATCATCATCTGTGTTTTTACTCTTCAAGCTTTGATTAGGTGAGTCGGATGAAGGCCAAGTCATCATTGTAGCGTCATTATCTTTGCTGTTGCTAATATTATCTTCTTGCAAAGCCAAACTTCTTACACACTGATCATGGACAACAGCAGGTGATCGGGGCCGTTTCTTAAGGTAACTCGGGCCGGCACATTCGACCCAATTCCCACTGGAAGATGCAACATTTGAGCTTAAATTGTGTGTTCTTGGCAGATTTTGACTTGTTTGTTGGTCAAATTCTTGATTCTGACTTTGGTTGTAAAATGCTGTAGCATGATGAACAATGGACTCTAGTGTTTCATTGGTCCTCCCAAGCTCATGCATGGATGGTTGACCATTTTCCCATGTAATTTCTGCAACTCCATTGTCACCAAGCCTGCAAATTCACATAAATAAAGAGCAAGTAAATTACTCATATACCCAGATGATTAAAAGATCATTTCTTGAGTGTTTAACATCAATCTTTTTATTCTGGTAGTAACCTGTAATCTGTCATCTATTTCTGTGCAAATGGATGAAGCAATAAAGCTGTGTGGACACACAGTCACTTGCAACTTCCAACTTGCAAGATAGGTCCTTTATAAAGAAAGACAAGACCTTTTTCCAGAACAACATGGTACAACCTTCCTAGCAGAAGGTACAAGTGAATGAATAACCTGTGGAAAAAGTTCTTACCCACAAAAAGGAAGTGATTCTATAGTGGGCATGTACATGGGGACAACAGGAGGGGTATGCTGCTGCTGCTGTTGCCTATGCATGTGGGAAGGATCTTTATCTTTCTTCTAGTTTTTTGCTTTCTTATGATGTTTTCAGATTCCAATTTGGGTATTCCCCACTTAGTTTGAGGGATATATAAATAGAGATGAGTGATCCTACCCCCAACCCACCCTCTCAATGGTTGGGATTTATGATGAGATTCTCTGCTATCAATTTGGGAGTTATGTGGGCTCCAAATGGGATTTCTAATTAGAGTTGTGATGGATCATACCATATTATGTGGTGGACTGAATTGTCATGTGGGGAGAAGTGGATATTTTTGTATGTGTTTTGCTTCTTTTATTTTCAATCAACACATTTAAGCTTATTCTATGCATGTTTTCTTGATTGGTCACTGTCTTTCTTTCTTTTTGTCAAGTTCTTGTCTTTGATCATCACAGACTTCCATTCTGATGCAGCAATATGATGTATTCGAACCCCGTCAGCACGTTCATACTCTCGAGAGCAAAGCAAAAGAGAATCTTTGGTCTTTTACCTAAGATGTTTTAAACTCTTATTTTAAAACTAGTTGCGGCTTACGGATCAGTCGGTATAATAACCGACTATATTTACTGTAACTTAAGTGGGGCTAAAAGTAAAGAGAACACTCAAATGATTATGGGAGACCAGAGTGTACCTCAAACAACCAAAATCAACTATGTATAATTGTTCATCCAAATTGATGAGTACGTGACACAATTCACTGCGTTTAGGCCAAGTTGTGTAGACACTGACGTTCTTTGTTACAAGAAGTTTCCAAAGATATTATAAGAGAAATTCTTTAGTGTTGCAATACGACAAACTATATTATATATAAAAAAAATATAATAGTGAAATTTTTGGCTTGTTTTTGTTTTTATATCACAAAATTATTGGTCAAAGTAGTTTAGCATGAGGTTTTGTTGGGTCAGTGGTTAATTCTAGTTAACTAATGGGTCCATTCAAACTAAGGGCTGCGTCCACATCATTAAGAGCTTAGCAAGATTACCTTGTATCCAAGGCAAACTTGGTGGCTTAGGTTCTTTGTGAGTTATGACCTATGATAGGTGCATTTACAAACTTGTTTTTAATTTTTAATTTTTCTTACAAAAGTAGCAACAAATCAGTGTATGATTTTGTTTTGAGGATAAAAAAGTTATAAGTGGTTTAAAATCATAAACAATTAAACATTATCCAGGGATATTGATGCATTCGGGATGTGTATGTGTTTTAAGTAATTAAATACATGTTTTTGTTATTTTATTACCATAGAATGCGATTACGTTGGGCGATTGTGAATTGCAGGAGCAAAGTACGAGAGAAAGGAGAAAAAGAAGAATTGTTCAGGGGAGGACGTAAGTTACGTCCCTATGGACGTAGCTTACGTCGGTTTCAAAAGAAAGGAAAAAGAGAACGTAAGCCAGAAGGTTAGGACGTATGCCCCAAAAGAGGACGTAAGCTACGTCCTTTTGGACGTAGCTTACGTCGTATTGAAAAGTTTGACTAAATTTTCCCAGGTTTGACCATATTTAAAGGGAATTAATAATTTTTAAAACCCTAATTCGCATTGGGAGCAAAAAGGAACGAACTTGGACGATTCTTGAGGTTGATTCTACTTCTCCAACTCATTCCAATCCATCAAATCATGTTCCAATCCGATCCTGTTGCCGAATTCATAAAGATGTAAGGCTAAACGTTTCGTGATCTACCTCGGGTGATAGGTTTCGTGTTTTTAGGTTTTTGTTTATGTTCAAATTGTGTTGGGATTAAACTTTAGAACCCGTTAAGTTCTTTATTGAGTTTAACTTGTGTCTTGATTGTTTAAACAATTGTTTTATTAATTCTAGATTTCAATTTCATATAATTAAGCGCGAGTTGTATGATTGCAAGGCTTTGGTTATTAATTCAATTGACATAGTGTACTAAGACCCGTTAAGTCTTGGTTATCTCTTTCACTTAATCATTATACGTATAAAATCTTCGTTAAGGATTTTCCACCAAGTTGAACTAGGCGAATACCAAGAACTAAACCTGAATCCCGGGGTGGATTACCCTTTTTCATAATCGTCTTCTAATTAATTTCATTAATTGCAATTTGTTTTCTTAATTAAGTTGTTAATCATTCTAAGATTTATTTTTCATAGCCAAGAGGCAATAGTTTAATAATTCATTAGTTTAATCTATTTTCTTACAAATCAAAGTACAATACACCGACCACTAATTCCACGAGGTTCGACAACCCTACTTACCCTAACTAGTTTAGGTGAATAGGAACACACATTTTAACATCTTATTTGATTGGTACTTCGACATCGATCAATTTTTGGCGCCATTGCCGGGGAATCGGTGCGCTTGGTGTTTTGCTATTTGATTTGTGTTTAGTTTTTGTTATTTGTTTTGCTTTATTTCGTTATTTCCTTGTTACGCTTGGTGTTTTTCAGTGTGTAGGTGACAGATTGCATGCATAATCGTTATTCGGGTAGGAAATCACCATTAGTATTTGATCCAGAGATAGAGAAATCGGCGAGGTACAATCGTGTTCTGCATCGATCAGGGATACCAACTACATCAATTTCACAAGCTATTGATCAAGCAGCTGACAGTTCGTCTGATTCAACCCAAATGGATGACCCAAATAACCAACCACCTCAAAAATCCAAACCCTCCTAATAACCAAAATCAAAACCCAAATCCACTTCCACCACCAAATAACAACCGCAACAATAACCTAAATCAACCACCACCCAATGATAATATGAATCAAAATAACCTCAATCAAGGAGATGACTTTGATCATGTGAGCATGCATAGTGTCCATACGGGTGATGAAGATTATGAAGATGAATGGAATAACAATGAAGAACCCCATAACGGTGCAAATTATGATTCTTGGGATGGAAACTTTGGTGGAGGTGATGGATATAATAGAAATAACAATTGGGGAAATGACCAACATGGATGGAATGCACCACCTATCAATCAACAACGGGGTAGGGTTAACAATAATGTCAATCAACCAAGAAGACCTCAAAGAGCTCAAGTACGAGGTGTGGATAGCCATTTCAGACCTGCTATTTCTGAAAATCCAAATCCTATTGCACATCCAAATCGTAGAGGAAGAGCTTTTGATGTACGCCCTCATTATCTCACCATTTTTCTTGCATTTAGAGGCACTGCAATAGAAGAATCATATGTACATCTTGCTGAATTTGATGCCATATGTTGTACCATTGGTGGAAATCACTTTACACAAGATGAAGTGAGGCTACGATTGTTTCAATTCACCTTGAAAGATAGAGCAAAGCAATGGTTCCTCACTTTACCCGATAATAGTATTCATACTTGGAAAGAAATGCAACAAACATTTTTGGATGAATACTATTCTATGGGCAAAACTAGTGACGCGAGAGATGCTATTCAATCCTTTCAACAACAAGCAGGAGAACAATTTCATGACGCATTCACAAGGTTTAAGGACACATCATGGAATTGAACGTTGGGAGTTGATTAAGGCGTTTTCTGATGGATTAACTAATGAGGAGAGAAAGTATTTATATACTACAAGCAATGGCACATTCCTTTCTAATCATGAGGACGCCGATTGGGAATTTTTAGAGAGGATGTTTAGGAACTCCAAAGCACAAGCTTCTGCTAGTAGGCGATCCAAAGCAAATTCAACAAGATCAACCACAATTGGTTATGAAACCAAAGAGAGACTTACATCTTTGGAGAAACAATTAGCAAAGCTAGGAAGAACATGTGTGAAGGAGGTTGCAAATGTGGGCTATAATGTATACGAAGAATGTGGTGAATTAGGTCATAATGGTGAGTCTTGCCCCGTGGTAATAGGAAGGAGTGAGGAAGTCAATTAAATTTATGGAGACAGGAAACAATTCGATATGACTTCCAATACTTATCATCCTGGATTGAGAAATCATCCTAATTTCAAATATGGTAATGCTTCAAACTAGATGAACCCCAACTTTCAAGGCAATAATCAAGGCGGTCAAACTAATCAAAATCGAACACAAGGGAATTACAATCCAAGTGGTTATCAAAGAACTTCATATTCTCAAGAAAACAATCAAGGGAATTACAATCATGGAGGTCAACAAGGGATTTCATCACGAAGTTATCAAGGAAATCCTCCATCGGGACAAGTTGGTAGTGAAGACTCTACAAATGCAAAGTTAGATGCTTTAATGAACATGATGAAAGAGAATATACAAGAGAATAAGAGGGAGAATGAAATCAAAGATAAAGATTATGAAGCTTTAAACAAGCAAGTGGGACAATTAGCTGAAGATGTGGCTCAAATTAAACGAAACCCCGGAAAGTTAAATTGTGATACCACCATCAATCCTCAGCATCAAGGAGCTACCACTAAAACTGTCAGGAATGTAAAAATCAACCAGGTAAGTACTCTTCGTAGTGGTAAAATTTATGATAATAAAGTTGTCCCTCCACCACCATTTGTATAGGGGGTAGTGGAGAAGGTTGATAGTGATAGTGAAAATGAACAGGAACCTGTTTTACCAAAATCACCAAAAAAGGTCACTTTCCAAGAGATAAGTAAATCAATCTTAAAAGAGAATGAACAAAAAGGTAAGAATAAAGTAATGGAGGATAATATCATTCCTTATCCTTTAGCGTTAATTGAACCAAAGAAAATGATAAACAAAAGAGGCCCACAACAAGAAGAAATGTGGGAGGTTTTTAAACAAGTTAAAGTTAATTTACCTCTTTTTGATGCAATAAAACAATTTCCTGCTTATGCCAAATATCTGAAAGATATGTGCACTCAAAAACGAACCCACAAGTTTCCTAAGAAGCTTGATGTTCCGGCCAACGTGAGTACTATCTTATCAGATGATCTTCCACCTAAGCTTAGAGATCCAGAAGCGCCCATCATTTCTATTCAAGTTGGTAAGTTGCACGGGCGTTACTCGATCTTGGAGCTAGTGTTAGTATTCTACCAGGGAGCTTATATGATCAATATGATTTTGGTCCTTTATAGAAAGCCAATACCACAGTTGTGTTGGCTGATCTCACATTAAAACTCCCTCGTGGAATAGTAACAGATGTCATCGTTAAGGTGGATGATTTTTACTATCCAGTTGATTTCTTAGTTCTCGATTATGCCTCAATTGACAAAACCAAACAATCTAATGTCATACTTAGTAGACCATTTTTAGCAACTGCTAATGCACAAATCAACTGTCGAGACGGAACCGTTGACATGACTTTTGGTAATCGTAAATTAAGTGTCAATGTGTATGACAAAGTAACTAACTCCTCTGTTGATAATGAATGCTTTATGGCGGACATTATGGACGGGTGTAAGCCTTATGACAATAAGGAAAACATCGAGGAGCCGTGTGTTTTTTGTGACAGGTTGGATGTGGAGCATGCATATGACTTGAGTGAAGAAGAAAAGAAACTTGACGTACTAGTTGTGCATGAAGGAAGACCACCATGGACACATCAGGTGGAACCTTTATCGGATCACATTGATTCTCAGTTGAAACCATCATTGGTGATTCCACCAAAGGTGGAACTAAAAAAGCTCCCGAGTCACTTAAAGTATGTATTTTTGGGGGAGAATCAAACACTTCCAGTTAGAGATGTTCATAAAAACCGGTTCGGCCAAAAAAACCGGAACCGGTTTGAGGCCCAAACCGATTTCAAACCGGCCCCGAACCGCCGGTTCTTAAGCGGTTCCCCTTTCCAATTTTCAAACCGGTTCCAAACCGGTTTCCAAACAGGTTTTCAAACCGGTCCTTCAAACCGGTTTTAAACCCGGTTTTCAAACCGGTTACCGTTACCCAACGGCTATATAGCCGTTTGTACCCATTTTTGACCGCTTTTTTGATGTTTTTTTTACCATTATACCCCCACTAGGTTGGTATATATATGTATTTGATGTTTTGGTTGAATCACAACAACTTATAACACTCTCTACTCTCAAAAATCTAAAAAACGCTCTCCACAAATACTTTCGTTTTAAACGCTCTAAAAAACACTCTCACAAAAATCTCTGAAATGGCTTCAACAAGTGCTCAATTATCCGTTGGTTGTGAAGCGTCTTCAAGCAACGTGGTGATAGCAATCCTTCCTACGAATAGGAACCCCGAAGTATGGTGCAATTACGATTTATGTCAAATGGCTAGCGGTCCAAACAAGGCTCGTTGCAAGTTTTGTCATAAGTTTTTCAAAAAAGATGCAAACACAACGTTGAAAAACCATATTGCAAATAAATATTGTAAAGCGTTGAAAGGTGAACCTTCTCAAG
>BJCM01063277.1:0-16551 GCA_018326385.1 Flaveria bidentis
CTGAGACGGGATAAGGCGGCGGCGGTGGAAGACGACAGTGACGGGGGTGGTGGTGTGGAGTGGGGGCGGTGGTGTAGATAGGAGAGGTGAAGAGATGGGTTAAAAGAGATTGTGAAGATTTCAGAAGACTTTGTTCCACATCTTCTCCGTGAAGACGTCAGGAAGACGTTTTTTAATGAAACGTCTTCCGGAAAACAAACACTCTGCGAAGTAAAAACCTCTTCCCGTGTCTGCGAGCGCGCAGATGAAGAGGTGGGGAATAAGTTTTTTCGAAAAACAAACACCCCCTTAGTTAGCTTTTAAGCATGGGACCTCCTTCCTTCGTTTTTAGATGCTGGATGAATCAACCTATTAAAAAAATTAACACTAAACACAAAAGTGAAAAATCCAAAACTGCTAAGAGACAATTATTGACCATGCTCTTACCTTAGTCGATCATCTTCCACTCTTATAATCATCGTTCTTTGAAATATGCTCACCTTTTCATTGGCTACAACCTTAGTAATCGTTAGCTACAACGTATCGTTATTCATAAAAATATTATATTATGAAACGTTGTTGCTTTTCAAGTTATTAAATTAGGATCTAACATTGTCAGCCGTATCTCATTGCAATAGAGATTGGATGATATATTAGATAGTTGGGTTGTACAAATTGTTCGCCGCTCATTTGAAAAACTAACGTTATGCTTGTTCAATTTTCCACTCAATTGTAAATGAGCTGATCGGCTCAGTTCGGTTTGGAAATAAACCAAACACAAACAAAGATATGTTCGGTTCGGCTCGACTTGTGAGCATCACCACATCCAAACACCCATGAATTGCCACGTCACTCGTAAAAACCCTTGCTCCTATTTCAAAGCTGCAATCACTTCTGCTCCACTCTGTACCCTCATCATCAATGGCGGCTACTTCTTCTTCTCACCTCCAGCTTCAATCACTCTCTTTCGCCAAAACACTAAATCCATCATCAACCCTAATCACCCCCAAATCCCTAATTTCCTTCAAACCCACTTTCAAACCCCTCGGCATCCGAGCAGTCATATCCCAAAATCCAATTGAAACCCACAAATTCCAGCACTGTTTCACCAAGAAAGATGATGGGTATTTGTACTGTGAGGGTCTTAAGGTTCAAGAAGTCATGGAGGCTGTTGAAAAGAGGCCCTTTTATCTTTACAGTAAGCCGCAGATAACCAGAAATGTTGAGGCTTATAAGGATGCTTTGGAGGGTTTGGATTCGATTATTGGGTATGCGATTAAGGCCAATAATAATTTCTTGATTTTACAGCATTTGAGGAGTTTGGGTTGTGGGGCTGTTTTGGTTAGTGGGAATGAGCTCAGATTGGCCCTTCGTGCAGGTTTTGATCCTACAAGGTAATAAAGTTTTATTCTTTATCTACATTTGGTTCAATGTGTCTTTATGAATACATATACTTGTAAAGTTTACATTGTGACAATTTGTGTAAATTTGGTTATTAATTGGAATCAGCTGCTGTTTGGTATTGCTTTCTGAAAGTAATTATGTTATATGATGATAGAAGTCGGATAATTAGCTGCGGGTTGTAGGAGAACTTGTGATAGTATGCGGTTTTAAGTTGTAATGATAAGATAGTTACATGTTTTTAGTGTTTGATGTATGATGAATGTTTAAAGATTTACATGGTGATCGGGATTGTTTAATGAATCTGCTTGCTTGTGATTCTGCGTATTGTGTTTTGATACAACTTATCTTTGTTTTAGTTAAGGGTGTTTGGGATTGCTTATCAGTACTGTTAATCTGACTATTTGCAAGTGAACAAGCGTTTTGACATTGCTTATTTACTAAGGAAGCAAGTAGCCTTATGAGAGATTCCAAACATCACTTTACATGTTAAGTGACTCCTAATTAATCGGATAGATGGATAGTCATAATTAGTTTTGCTCCAGCTACTACTAAACTGGTCATGTGGTTCCTAGATAATCTGATAATCAGAATCAATTTTAGTTTATTAAAACACTAGAACTACTAACACACTTTTTGTGTTGATGCGATTTTCTGTGAGTTGTGACTTGAATGCGAAAACACAATGATTAGATATTCACTTTTAAAACCCAATGCCAATCACCTCTTAGAAGTTCATAATGGATTACAAATATTTTTTGACAATTGCTTTGGGTTTGCAACTTTACAAATATATTAGTAAAACCAACAAAATAGGGTGATCTTGTGACTCAAGTTAATGTTTTTAAGCGTATGCATTTGATGTATTAAATGCAAATTCTTTCTTAGTTTTTGTATTTGAGAAGTATAACAATGAGATTATGGCAAATTTTTTTTACTGTAAATTGCTGTTAGAATACTTTGGAGATTGATAGTGTTATTTTGATGTGACTTATAGGTGTGTTTTTAATGGTAACGGAAAACTTTTGGAGGATCTTGTTCTTGCTGCTCAAGAAGGTGTGTTTGTTAACATAGATAGTGAGTTTGATTTGGATAACATTGTATCGGCAGCAAGAATTGCTGGAAAACAGGTCAATGTATTGCTTCGAATCAATCCGGATGTTGACCCTCAGGTTTGTGGTTAATTATACCATCTATATTATCTGTTTGAACTTAAAATTATATTGATTTCTCGTCTAGATCAATCTGAAAAAGATTAGTGAGCTCAAATCATATTCTTTTCTTTTAGGGCAACCTGCCATGATTTTGATTATTGGAAAAAATTCAAGACTTGGTATAATATCATATATACCCAACACAAAATGATAATATCAAATTTATACTCTTCCCTTAAAACTTACATTATGATATGTGAATTTGGAGTGTAAGGAGAAAGAGAAGAGTATAATGTTCACGTCATAATTTGTATTGGATGTAATGGGTAAATATGAAATTTTTAGTATTTGAATGGGTATATTTGATACTGATATATTTGGTTGGGTAAATAACTAAATATATGATGTTATGAAGTTTTTAGGGGTATATATGAAATTGTCCTGCAGAAAATAGCAACAAATTTACCTTCCCCCCTAATTTTAGCAACCAAAAGTAAGCTAGATGTGAAATTGAAATTGATTCCTTCGTACTGGTTTTAGCAATTACTTTTGTTTTGATTTATTTTGCTAGTAGATGCTGTGTGACTAGTTGATGGCATGCCTCAAGCCAAATGAGATGCCATATATTTAAAAAATGCTTATTTTGAAAACTGTAAAATTCTCTTATTTGCAAAGTTGAAAAATGATCTATTCTTAAATTTATACATATAAATAATTATTAATTGTCAAATTGAATACCATGTGGCATATTACATACACTAAAATGATAATTAGGATACCATATATGCAAAAGTATGCTTATGTAAAAAAATTTAAAATAATTTTATTTAGAAGTTTGAAAAATGATATTTTTTATGTTTATATTTAAAGTAGTTGTCAAGTGCTACATCAGATACCATGTGGCATTGACATATACACTAAAATGAAAAAGAAGAAGTCAAACAACAATTTTACTCTATAAAGCCTTTGGAATTATCTATCATGATATTATCACGCCAAATTGTAAATTCACCTTTTTCTTATTTCATGTGAGAAAAAGTGAGTTTTTTTAAAATATTTGATGTAATATCTATCATAATATCATACTCTATTTTTTCTAAAATTTTATTTGTGATCATCTCTTATCATCTTATGTAACATACTTTTATTTTCTTTTATCATCTTATGTAACTAACCTTCTATAGGAGGTAAATTGGTTACTTGGCATACCCACCAAATCATCAAAAAACTAGTGGCATGTCATCATTCTTACCTTCTATAGAAGGTTACTTACAGACACTGGTAAATTTTTGGAGTTGTGTTACCTATAATGGAGAAAATGATTGGTTTTCTTACTTAAATAAAAAAATAATAATTAAATGAAAAAAAGAACTGTTAATGTAAGATTCCCTAATTTTTCAAATTTCTAATACATATCTTTAAAAAGTAATGATTTTGACACCTATAAAGTCGTTTTCTTGATCACATATTCAATCTATTGGTTGGCAGCTAGCCTAACATGAGAAATCCGAGATAGGGATGCATATGTCTATGTACTTATAGAAATAAAAAACAATAACTTTTTTTTCTGTTATTAGGTCCATCCTTATGTTGCAACGGGGAATAAGAACTCCAAATTTGGTATAAGAAACGAAAAATTGCAATGGTTTTTAGATGCAGTGAAATCATATCCTGATGAACTTAAGCTAGTTGGGGCCCACTGCCATCTTGGATCCACCATTACCAAGGTATTTTACATTTTTAGTTTCCAATCTTGTTTGTATGATATTAAAAAGGTGTTTGAATTTCTGTTTAAAACTAATTATGCTATGTTAAATAATCTAAACGAGAAAATGAAACGGACCGTTAAAGATCATGATTGGATGTCATATGATAAATTTATAAAGATGTAAGAGTGTTGGCAATTAATGATTTATAAAGATTAACATGACCAAAAAGGGCATATTATAAAGTAAAATAGGTAAAAAGAGTGGGAAGTTTGTAATTTTAGTTTAGGGGTACTTTCATATGTATCCTTCAAAGTGTTCAAAATTTCATATATAATTATATATCCTTTTAAACTTTTAAATTTTAATACTACCCTTCTAAACACTAAGAATATTATATTATATTTATGTATACCATAATAAGTACCATAAAATCTGTAACTTATGAGAGTGTATTTCACTGAATAAAAGAGAACATTATGAGAAAATCACGTGCTGAGATGATTAATATCAATGTCGTTATATTCATATTAGTTTATTCAGTGAAAGAAAATGTTATTAGCCTATGATTTTGTTTTATTTACTACAAAATGATCAAGTATGATTTGTTAGTGTCTTGAAAGAGTTAATGCTTTTAGGAAATTTTGAAGGATACATATAAAATTCTGAACTTTTTGAAAAGATATATATGAAATAAATTCTCTAGAGTATTCAAAATCGATTTGGAAAGATCAAAGATGTGATTGAGGTCTGATTTCTACTTGGTTTAAGTATACATAAACAGGATTGACAATATAGTGAAATTTAGGAAAATGGTGTAGACAAACATGACTTCTTTCCTAACTTTTCTGTCTTTTAGGTTGACATTTTCAGAGATGCTGCAGCAATTATGGTGAAATTTATCGATGAAATTCGAGCCCAAGGGTTCGATATTAGTTACTTAAACATTGGAGGTGGTCTGGGGATTGATTACCATCACACCGGTACCGTTCTTCCTACACCAAGAGATCTCATTGACACGGTAAGAACTACAATTTTATATTTTTGTAGTGATAATGTTTGCGGAGCTCACACAAGTATCCAATTTTTTTCAATAAGGTTGTCCATGTATTAGAACTACTTTATATGTCACCTAAATATGTATATAGTTTTGTTAATACCATTTCAATTAAGGGTTATTATAAAAAAACATGTCACGATATTGTAAATGACCAAGCAAAATAAATTAAGGGTTATAATAAAAAAGCCCTATTAACTTACAATTTTGGTAATGTCTTCCAACTTTTTTTGTGATTGATAAAGTCCTTGTATTTATTTTAAGAAGTACATATATGAAAATATATAATGTAAGTGGCAAGGTTCTCAAGCTTTTGTTGATTTTATCAATAAGTTCTTGAAAAGGCTCCCTTTTATAAGTTTGACCCATAAATAAGTTGAGGGACTTAGCTGCCTTTTTGGAAAAGTATATACAGTCGTTTTGACTATAACTTTTTTTAAATGTTTAGTCATTGCCTATTGATAACTCGATACAAATGGTACTATTTTACTTTTGAAGTTTTAAAGGTATTTCCGTCAATAGCATGTTTTTTTGCCGATTTGTTATGAATAGAACAAAATGCATACTTGGGTGGCTTGTAAGGTAGTTTAAATACATGGGTGGATTATCACAAACATTATCCCATTTTATATGTATACAGCATCAGTTACTATTAAGCAATTATTTAAAGTTTGAATGATTTTTCTGATATGATGTAGGTGCGGGAGCTAGTCAAGTCTCGTAATCTTAATTTAATTATTGAACCCGGGAGGTCACTGATTGCTAATACATGCTGTTTTGTTAATCGTGTAACTGGTGTGAAAACAAACGGTACAAAAAACTTTATTGTGATTGATGGAAGCATGGCTGAACTTATCCGTCCTAGCTTATACGATGCTTATCAAGTAAGATTTTGTAATTTCAAATCTGTTTACTTATGAAAGGGTCGGTTTGCTTAGGTTCTCTTTAATCTCAAATGGGTCAAATGGCTTGAAAATTTCCTGATGTGTAATTGTTTGGGATTGCTGATTAAATCTGCTTATTACCTATTAAAGTAGGCAGCTTGCAATGAGCGAACTCTAATTGTATTTTAAACTGCTTTGTTCCATCACAAATAAACTGCTCAAAACTGTTTGCCTTTTTGTGTTGGAAAACAAGCAAAGCCGTTTCAATAAGCGATCTCAAACACTCCCCTTAATGCATACAATCTCTTAGATGGCAAATTCTACCCATTTAACAATGAATGGGATATTTCGGGTCTATCCGACATGACCCACATATTTTACCACCTCTAATAATCATATTTAATACGTTTGCTAATTAAAAAAAAAAATTAGCAAATGCTTTTTTCCAGGTCAAATTGGTCTTTTTAACCCTTTTAAGAACAGGGGGTTCATAGTTCTTATATACTTTCTTTGCAGCACATAGAACTGGTTTCTCCCCCACCACCTGATTCTGCTGTTTCGACTTTTGATGTCGTGGGTCCCGTTTGCGAATCTGCTGATTTCTTGGGGAAAAATAGGGAACTGCCTGCACCAGCCCGGGTACAATGTTCCACCTTTCTATTTGACGTTTATCGAATAGTAATTTTAAGTTTGTTTTATTTGATTCCTGATTTTTCTCTTTGCATTTCTTGTTATTTGGTATTCATTTAATTATAATTTCCTTTATAGGGTTCTGGGCTTGTAGTTCATGATGCAGGTGCCTACTGCATGAGTATGGCTTCAACTTACAACCTCAAAATGCGTCCACCTGAGTACTGGGTATGTTTTCATAACTTTTGACATTTTGAGTCAAACCATGATAGTTTGTAATTATCAAAAAACATTTCAAAATTTTTGAATCAAACAAGTGGTTAGTTAATATTTAGAGGAGTTATTGGTTTTGCAAGAAAGAAGTAGAATTGAGTATGAATTTTGGATATGTACAATACCATATTTGACTCTGGAAAGTCAACATGGTGATTTTTTGCATAATTATATGAAGCTTCTATTAGTTAAAACCTGTTTAATGATGTTAATGAAGGTTGAAGAAGATGGATCAGTAGCCAAAATCAGGCATGGGGAGACTTTTGAAGATCATATGAGATTTTTTGAAGGACTCTCAATCTAATTATGTGTTTGTATCTCCATCTTATAAATTACTAGATTTTCAGTTCCTATTTAGTGGTGAAATCATATGATGGAATGTTCAGTTTGAACTCTGATTCTTCTGTGGGTTTTGCCTGCAACTAATGTCTTGGTTTTGTTTATCTGCTAATTGTTAATAAACATTTTCAAGATGCTTATTTAAAATGGTTTTTTTTTACTCACAAATAAATGAATTCATTATGCATCAACTCTTTCATCTCCGATAGGTATTGCTTCATTTCATTTTTAGCTTTACAAGTTTTGTTCACCTCATTAGCAACCAACGTTGAATCTATATGTGGTTGTATGTTTATCTTTCGTCCAATCCCTAATTCTATCATAATTTGGCCTGTTCTTGGAGCTTGGAAATGCATATGAAGTGACGCAAACAAATTCAACATTAGCGATCCGACAAGGATTAGTCTTGTTCCTACTCCATTGTTTGATGCTGTGTGGATGGTGGTGGTACCTTCTACAAAGTCACACTATGGAAGAGTTATATCTCATTCCTACTTACAATTATCTTCTTCACACTTTACTTTTATGTTTATCAAGAAAATACTTTTCTTTTGATCAAACTTTACTGCACATACGAGAGATTTTATATTATGTGGTTTCAAATGAGAAATATAATGTTTTTAAAATTACAAGCTATAACTATGACTCAGGAAGATGAGGTCTCTAAGCCGCAAGTCGTACCATATAACAAGGTGATGTTGCTGCATACTCACAACAGTCACCTAGACCTCCGCCAAGCCAAACTCTTCAGATCTCCACACTGTTAGTGCACTAAGGGAATGCCACATTACTAGATGATTCATCGAACAAAGGTCTTGTCCTATGCTTCATTTGCTTTTTATATCCATCCAAACTAAACATTTAGACCCAAATCTTGTTTTGGCTTATGATGCTTCTGATATCTCTTGTTCTTCCCATCATTTCTCATCTTTTTCACAAATAAATGAGATAGAGAATGAGGATACAGTTGAGAGATCATCTACCTGTGGGCACGATGAACCTTTGATGCATAAACGAACATGACAACTACTACTGGGGTATCATCGTTTGAACCTATGATGGTTTCTACACCAATAAAACCATTTTAATGGCAATAAACAATGTTTTAGGATACCCACACCATTTACAATCACCACTTGTGGAATGCTACTAATTCTATTAATTTGGATGAAGAATCAATACTAGATATAAAGGAAATGATAGCTTCATTCTAAAGTAATCGAGGATGAGGCATGTGTACTCAAATAGTCATTCAGAACATCCCTAAGATTCAAGCCGAATATCCCCAAGATCAAACACTATAGTCACATCTAAACAGCCACAACCTCTTTAACTTTAGTAGGATCTTTCTCATCTATTGCCACTTAAGTCACTTCTTCAGTTCTTTCCACTCTCATGTTAGGCTTTTGTATACATTTTTGAAAATTATTTTCATAATGGAAGCAAGTAGTATATAACTTCATTTTTTACAGAACCCACCAAGGATCCAATTGAAACAAGCTTAAAACTAAATAAAAACAATCATACGATGTTTAGTATTGTAAAACTTTTGATACGAAGATATATCCACACCAAGCACGTGGCTCCAACAAGGTGCTAGCCACTAAATAGAAAGATGTCAACATGAAGATGAAGAACTCTTTGTTTTAGTAGTATAATGATGTATTAAGTTACATACTTACATTCATCAATGTCACATATACATAGGAAAAGTGTTATGTAAATGTAACCATGGTGTTCGTCTTCGTCACTTTGTTCTTTGTCGCCCACATTTGATTCACCATTGATGTCATCCAACTTACATAGGGGTAACCCTACTTACTTATATGTAATCTAAGTTGCATAATAGGTCTTCATTGTCTTCATCATCCTCCTCTTGATTTACTGGTTTGATTATGAGTTTTATATTTTATTTGTTGAATGATTGTTGTTCTTGAGTGATTTGAAGGTTAAGTCGAACCATTGATGGTGGTGTTTGAATGGGTTGGTGTGGTTTGATCAAACCACTGATGGCAAAATAGGGTATGCGATTACAGTGACGGTATGCGATGGTGGTGCTGGTATGTAATGGTGTGGTGATGGAGGAGTGGTAAGTGGTGGTGATAATAGTAACAATGATGCCAAGGAAGAACTGTTGAGAGGATTTCTATGAAAGAGAGAAATATGGAGTGAATAAATAAATTTAATAATTGATAAGTACCAAAATTACAAATGGTGTAATTATCTTATTAGCCTATTAAGTAGAATAGAAAAAATTAAAAGAAATTTTTTTGATTGATTAAGAGTGATTTTCATGGTTTTTAATTATAAATGTGGTTTTCATTTGAACTCTTCTTTATATATATGTGTACATATATATATGTATATATACATATATTATAAATAGATCATAAACATATACACATCAACATAAATACATATATATACATACATCCATATGTATATATAGAAAAAGGATAGTTCTGATACAAACTATGAGTTATCTAAAAGCCTCGTGAGGACAGATCTAGTGCATTGATTAATTAGATTAAGGGTTAAGTGTGATGATATGTTATCAATCTAAAATTGGTAGAAAAGTTTTTATTTTGAGTTTTTGCAATAATAATTAATTCCATCATTCTTTGTACTCAAATAATTTTTATGTATTTTTAGATTAAGGGTTAAGAGAAATGCAATATATAGAGACATGTTGTCGAGAAAGGGGTTGAAATTGTGGACGCCTCTTGTGGAAACGATGATGCTACATTGTTTATTCCATGCATGTTCAAGAAACGACGTTACAAAATACCACATGTTTGATGCTTTTCCACAAGTTGATATATTTGGATCCTTTGTTTTACAGCAATGCCATAGTTAAAGTATTCAAGAAATTATGGAAGTCATTGGCCAAAAATAGTAGTTGTTAGTGATGTTTCACTTATATCCTTTTTTCAGCTTAAATAATCAGGATATTAGGACACTAAGCATGGCCAAAATACTTGCTAATTGCATGAACATACTAAAATGAAGATCATTTTTTATGTGAAAAATATGCAGCCTTATTTTATTTTAGGTGTCGTTTTATATTACTAATATAGTTTTTTCTTCTGCTAAAATAGGTTATCAATAGTTCAAGACATTTAATGACGTGTTTTTATTCAAGAACTACAAGAAATGATGCAAGTAAATGGACAAAAAGTAGTCGTTTATGATGCTTCTCTTTTATCATTTTTCTGCTGAGTGTGACATAAATGCTTGAAAAACAAATTTTTTTTTTCATTTCCGTCTATGATCATTGTCTGTTTCACTATAGTCTAATTATTAGGTTTCTTAATATTTTTGAAGCATCGTCAAGGTATGTCTAGCAATAATGGTTAAATTTCTCTTCATGTTTTATTACATATGACATTTAGAGCAAGAACAAAATATGATTTGTTTTCTTAGTTGTTTTGGAAGTTGAAGTCTATGCAAAGTCAAGTAATCTGGCTTTTAATAATCAATATTTAGTTTTTGATTGAATCCTAATACCTTTTCGGCAAGGTTTATTCTGTTCAGTATATCAACATCAGGTTTACATTTATTGATGCTAAATGCTTTTGTGTACGAAATATTTCTTTCTTTCTTTCTTATTTAGTTTCAAGTATGAATGCTATCCTTAACGTTCAAAAAGAAATAAACAACAGTGTTATATGATGAAAAGTAAGGAGAGTTAATGTTTATGTAGTCATAAAAGTTTGTTTATTAAGCCAATTTCGTTGCTAAATGTATTTAATCATTGAATTTTTGTGAACAAAAGGCATATTAATTCTTTTCAGCTATTTTATTATAACATAAAAAATTCCTAAGTTTATATTATTGTTTAACCTGCCAAGGGTTATGATTGATATGCGTTTCTGAGATTGACACTTTCTTTTTCGCAAATAAATATTTTGCTATAATAATTGACGTTGGCTTCGTCATTTCATATGATTAAGGGCTGTTTGACAGTCTTTTAATCAGTTTTTTATTGGTTTAGATGTCTGAATGGTTCAGCACTTAATGGTTTAGACTGTTTGTTTCGCGAGTACATGTCTGAATGGTTAAGAGATTTACCCCTGAATGGTTAAGCATCATACTGATGTTGAATGGTTAAGATGTCTAATGCTGAATGGTTAAGACATATTATCTAAATTGGTCAGACATTTGTCTTTGAATAATTAAATTATATACTAACTCTTAATGGTTCAGATTTTTTAATGATTCAACACTTAATGATTCAGACCTATTATTGATTCAGCACTTAATCATTCAGAAGTTGTCAAACAACCCCTATACATTGAAGTTTCAGTACGAGGAGCAAAATATGGGTAAGTCAAAACGGGTCGGGTAAGAAAAATACAAAAAATAATGAAAACTAAAATTTTAATATATACAAAGAAATCTAAATGAGATTAGAACAACTTCAAAATTACTAAACAAACTAGTAACTTATTTGTTTATTACAGGTTTTACATAAGCTTTAGCGGATTGTAGTCAAACTTTTATATATTATAATTTTTTAGTTGTCTTACTTTTAACCTTAATATTTTTACATTTTTTACAACTTATTCTTTACAATATTTCACTATTCAACTTTGGTTTTATATACGTTTCATATTTTACAAATTCGTTTTACATTCCGGTTTGAATTTTACGAGTTAACACGTGGTAACGTGCGTGTCTGGTTCAAAGTTTTGCGCATACTTTTTCCCGTTTAACGGTCCGTCACAACACCTAAGTCTTAGATTGACTTAGTTTTGTTTAAAAATATTTCACGTTTCACGTGTGAGGTTTAATATTTCTACGTCCACTTTACGTTTGGTTTAATCTTTTATCTTTTCATTTTTATTTCCTTTTTAATATAAGTTTTTCAGATTTTAATGGTCGCTGATGGTGATATGACATTTGGTGCTAATTGATAAAGTTTTACGTCATCTTTACAACGCGGTGGACTTAATACTAGTTAATCTTTTATTTTGTATTCCGCATTGAAGTGGGTTCATTGCTCGTACAAAAGTGCCCCATCTTATGTAAAATGTACCTTCATTGTAGAAATTATGTCAAAAGTCAAAATAATCTAAATTTATGTTCTACATGTATGTGTTGCCCCTCCTTACATACTGCATCCGCCCCTACAGAATTAGACTATTTGTGTTTGCATAGTGGAATTTTGGGTAATTTGATCTTGTAAACACTTATTAAATAAATTTCATTAGTAATTAATTGTAAACTAGTGTATTCCATTACGCGAGTCGTTGCACGGGTGGGGTCTTACACATGGGCTCAGAATCGTTGTTCGGTTGCGGCTGCTAACCATAAAAGGTAGTCATGCCAAAGCAACCAACACCACTCCGATTATCTCTTCATCACCCTAGGAGTTCATCTGGTTAATAAAACAATAGTGGCAGCAATGCATGCATATATAGTACATCACACAACGAAAAACATAAAAAGATACACCGAAACCAACAATGAACATGGGACCAAAGCCAGAGGTGATACTCATCATCATTGACAGAAAACCAATTCCATCGATCATCACAAACAGTACATCAAACAATTGAAAACCTAAAAGAAACCCAAAAGAAATTCTCTGATACCAACTTGTAAGACCCCGTTCCAAAGACGCTCACAGTTGGACAATCATCGCACAAAAAACATAAAATATACATTACAATCTCTAAAACATCGCAATAGAATTCTTTTAAATAAACCATTTCATTTATATATAACTCTTTTTGCAAAATAATACATCATTGACGGGTTACAAAATATTACTCGTTGCATTACATCACAAAAACATTATAATTTAAACAGATGCCATCCAAGAATGCCAAGTAGCCACCCCGTGCTATCCTCAGCAACATTTACCTGCCAACTGGAAACACATAAAAGTCAGCGTTGTTGGTGAGTTCTAAATTTACAAAAGATATATTATATTACCTTTCATTCGTTAGAACATTTTCTTTACTATCACACATGATCACACATCATATGTACATCAAGGTAACAATTATTATCTTCCGTCACCGTTCGTTTTGCACATATCGCACATTTTGTACTTTTCGCACTTTTCGTACATTTATTATCTTTTCACTTCTATCTAGGTCCAGTCGTATGCTTAACCCCCTGTTGAGCACAAAGCCATATCATTTAGAGTTAATTGACAAGGACCCCATATCGCACATATCGCACATATCGCACGTATGGAGTAGTCACATAGAGTAACTCCCCTTGTTTGTGAACCCTTAAGGGTTAGCCAAGATCGCACGCTGTAAACACATAGTTGAGCTAACAACTCTTAATGAGTTGTGAACCTCTTTTCATTTGCTTGTAAGACTTTTCATTCATTCATTATGTTCCACTTTTTTTATCTTAAATATTTCGCTTCGTTAAGATAATACTTTACATTCATTATCATAATCACACCACGTAAAGTCACATCATAATACGAAATAAGAAACATAAGGAAACATATCATACATAAGCATACATCATCACACATCATCATACATATCATACATCATATCATTCATCATCAAAAGTCAACTTACATCACCTCCGGGAACATCCCAAGTCAAAGCCTACATTTAACATTTTCCCTAAAATTCAGAAAAATATCCTAAGTCTTAGGCGCATGGGCACTATGCAGACGCATATCCTTCTGGGCTCATGGGGAACACTTAGGTGCATGGGAAACTTCTGGGCGGATGGGTACTACTGGGGTGCATGGCCTAACACTTAGTCATTCTGGGCAATTCTAGGTGCATGGGCACTATGCAGGCGCATGAGTGCCTAGGCGGATGGGCTGTTCTAGGCGCATGAACACTTAGTCAATTTTAGCCGCGTAAAATTCACAAACCAAATATTTAAAATTCTATAAATTCATGAATCACATAATCACATTTAATAATCAATATTATTAATTAGATTATTATTATTTATCATAGATTATTATTATTAAGTCACCAACGTTCAACGACAACTAGTGTCTGCTTACGACACGTGTATGGAAGACCTAATGGAACTAACGGAGTTTGATAATGGAAAATTACCGGATGTCACACTTTAATCCTGGTTTGTTCACTCGCCTCGCGGTAAAACTTCGCACGTGGAATTTGGGGGTGTGACAGAGTACTCAAAATGTCATCAGTAGTGGGCATAGATGTAGATGTCATAGTTGTTGATTCTGTGACTATCACTAGAGTAGTGGCCTCACTGACTGAAACTGGTATATTTGACATAGCAACATCATCAGTAGTCACAGTGGTCATCGGGGTCCGATATTTCCTCAACATTCTTCGTCCTCTACCCCTCCCACGAGATCTTTCACCAGAAACCCTAGCCATTCTCTTCCTTCAACCTCAGGTTGGAGTAGGAATATCATCAAGTATCAAATAAGTATCACGATCCTCAACAGTATGTTTTGCAGGATTTTCACGTACTCTGGGTCGTTCTTACAGGACATATGGCACATTCCCAATCCGATCAGTATTAGTCTCACTGTCATCTATAACCATTCAACTACCTTATCTTTAGTAGATTTCTCACCCGCCTGTTTTACTTTCTAGAGCTTCCTGAGCAACACTAGATGAAGTACCAACTATATCATTTGTATGTACATGAACTGTTTCTATCTTTTCAGCACGTGCCTCAGCTTGGAAGTCATCAACAAACCTTCTAAGCTTTGCAAAATATGAACCATCCCATGCATTTCTTTGTACTCCCACAAGATAAGTGAATATATCTTTCTTCATCACCATAACAGAATAGGTGGATGAATCAGATATGACTAACTCATGATGAGCAACATTCACAATCATGTGTATGAATCTTTGGTACATAATGAACTTATTCTGCTGAGTTGCAATAACTTTCTTTCTCATCTTAGAAAATATGGCCTTGGATATGCTATATGGAAGATTGCCAACCAAAGAAACTAGCAGTGATCCAAATATAACACTTAGACTGTCCATGGTAGCCTTTAGATTGCTAAGGCAATGGATAACTATATGAAATAAGTACTTCCAAAAGGGAGGCAAGTACTTCTTCTCCAATGATGGATATTGATGACTAACACCCATACCGACTAAATAGTCCTTTGTAGCATCATCATCAATCTTGATTGGTGCATGAGGAATATCTTCTAGAAAAATATAACACTATTGATCACTTCAGTAGTAATGACAAATCTTTTCTCCTTCACTGTTGCAGAAGTACAGAATTCATCCTCAACATTTATCTCATTTGCATCAGTTTCACAAAACGGATCTATCACGTCTGTATAAATGGTCAGATTAACAGATATAGCATGAAAATTTGAGACGTCTTTAATCCTTCAATCAATGATCGAAATAGAGCTTTATCTTCATGAACGTCTCCTAGATGTGCAATAGCATTATGGTTTTTATTAAAAACCATAGGTCTAGCCATTTGTAAAAATGAACAAACATGATAAGTACACATTAAAAATTCAAAATTTAAAAAGTTCAACACTTAGAAATTGTGTTATCAATTTAGGACATTCCATGCGACAAATTAAGTACTTGCATGAATTAGTAATTTTGAAAGCTTCAACTTTTCACGCGACAAGTCTAGTTGTCGCTTGAGTTTGAATTTCAAACTGATTTTAACTTGTCGCACGACAGAACTACTTTCCGCGTGACAATTTCAGGTTGTTTTGAAAACGTTTCGCGTGTGATAAGTTTGTGTAAATGGAATTTTTCAATCCATCAATTTCACAATGATTTAATCGTTTATTCATGTTCATTAGGTATCGATTTACACATTATTAAGGTTTATTGTGTTAAATTTATTCAAAGTAACATGTATTTGTCCATTTAGATTCAATCATGATAGGATCAATTGATTCAATCTGTAATGATTTATGTAAACAATTCAAAAAGAAACACAAACAATTGTAATCAAATCAAGCAATATCAACAAAATTCACAGTTCATTGATATAGCAAAGACAATTACAAGAGTAAGAAAGCAGTTAACAACTAAAACTCACTTCCCTCGTAATTCTACTCTAGTTTAAGCTATTTATACTAGAAACTAAGAAACTAACAATTTACAAAACTAGTCCCTATACTAGTACAAAATATAAAATAGACAATAAAAGACTAA
>BJCM01063278.1:0-17885 GCA_018326385.1 Flaveria bidentis
TTGCTTATACGTATGGATGTGTATATATGTTGTATGGATGTGTGTGTGTGTGTGGTACAAGTCCAAGGAACACAAGTGTTAAAAATATAGGTTGATTTAATTGGTTTAAAAAATAGGTTTAATTTAATTACAAAATATTTTTTTACCATTTTGCAGATGTTAAAAACAAACAGTCTTTTTCTTGTGCAGACGTTTTGTCCACCTCTTCTGCTGCAGATGGTCTGCAAATGTGGTCCGCAGACCGCAGACGTTTTCTTGCAGAAAAAACAAACAACATCTTAGACTCACATGAAATTATACAAAAAAAAGACACGTGTGCTTACTAAACCCGGCTAGTCTCTAGCCAAACCAATCATTGAGCCTGGCTATATTATAGCAACTAGGTTAATTTTCATGTAATTCACAAGTTCAATAAATAAAATATTAAATTGTTATTAATTAAAAACTTATGTATTATAAAATCATGTTTGAAGATAAAATGTGATGCTAATTATGTATAAATAGCTACTTTAAGTACAATATTATAATATAAAATATAATTAAAGTTATATATACTTTAGTTTAAGAAATAAAAAAATTATACCATTTTTTAACTCTCTTATGTAAAAAGTTTTATTTTTAAAATTCATTTTAAGATTTATTACAAAAAATATTTTTTTATAAAAAACTTGTTTTTCAAAAAATCTGGTTTGTAAATATTTTGGTTGTTTTAATAAGATTGTTTTAAAATATTTCACTTGTTTATAATTTTTTAAAAAACAAAACGACTTAAATTATTTTATTTAAAAATATTTAGTGTTTTAGAAAATTTCATATTATATAAAACTTTAGTTTCTTGTTATTTAAATTTTAATTAAAAGATATGATTTCTAATTTGTTTCATAAAATCTATTCTTAAAAAAGATAGTTTGATTTTAAAAAAATAAATAAATAAGTGAAAGAAACACTAGAGCATCACCAATGGTGAAATAAAAAACATCTAAAAACAACCACAACAGAAAACCACTCATTCTTCAAAAAACCAAAAAATCTCTTCAATAGTAAAACTTAAAAACACCTAAAAACATTGTCATATCATTATCACATTTTATATTTTTAATATCAATCTTATATATTTATATAAAATATAAATAAAATATTTATCTTTCTTTTGTTGGATGAAAATTTTAAAACTTTAAAATTTTAAAATATAAAAATTAAATATTTGTTAAGGAAAATTTTAAATTTTGAAGTTTAAACTTTAAATTTATTAATAATAATTTATTGTAAAAAAATTAAAAATTAAACTTTAAAAATTAAATTTACTATTCAAGCGCATAATCACTGTTCAGGCACATGAGCACTATTCAGGTACATGAACACTGTTCAGGCGCATGAGCACTGTTTCAAGCAGCATTGTTCCGGCGCATTGTTCAGACACTTGGCACTGTTCAAGAACTTCGCACTGTTCAGACACATGAAGTTGACTTGAAACGTCAAACACTTAAATTAATATTGAAAAACTAAATATTTTATTAATATAAATATATTTTTTTAATATTAAGATCCAACCATGTCCCATCTTTAAAAATGTCAGATGTTTTTTGGTGTTCATCTCAATGAACTTCTACCTTAAAAAACAAACCTCCCAATGGTTCTTTGTCTATAAAATGGATGATGTGCCGTTTTTAAGGCTAAAAACACCCTATTGGAGATGTTTTAACAATTAATAAGATTTATTTTAAATACGAAAGAAAATTGTATGAGTATTTAAATTACTATAATACCTTTTTAGAGGAAACATTGATTTATAAATGTTTAAAAATAACAAATAACAAAAAGATATACTAAAAAAACAAATAGCAAAACAAACATTATTTTATTAAAAGTTATAGATTAAATAGTTATTGAACCACCAGCTAAATTTTACTTGGGTCAATGTTATTTTAGCTTCTTTGTGAGTTCAAAATGTCATTTTTGTGATATTTCCTTTTTATATTTTTCACTCAACACGTTCATCTCTCTTATTCTCTCCTGATTCATTCAATAATTTCTTAATAGAATTGAAAGCAGCACTTCCATTATGTTCTCTTATTGTTTAAACTTGTAGCTTGAGATGAGAAACTGTGAATACAATTGTTTTATCAACTTCATTTTCTGAAGAAATTCTTCGCGGCAAAAGCTCGTGAATATTGCAACGGTTTTACGATCTCCAGAGCTAGTAAGTTCACGCAATTTCATACGCTAGTTACAGTATCTGACACTAGCATCTTCAAAAATGCCGATGAATTTGGTAGGATTTTGAACGTGTAATCCTTACGATTGTGTGTTTTTCAGTAAAATATGATATCAGTAACGTGAACAAAGCAATTTGTTGCTGTTTCCCGTAATTCTGTAGATGATCTCGAGTGTTGTTGATGAATGTCTAGGGTTCGTTTGAGTAACTTCTATTTCAATCTCGAATACTTCACTCTGGATTTGTTTCACGTAGCATAGGATCCAAATATGTTCCTCAAGTTACAGCAAGTTGTTTTTGATGATTTTGATGCATCTGATGAGTAATGATGCTTCAATTTCAAAGTCTATTGAAGTTTATTCTGTTAATCTGCTGCTTCCTGTGGCCAACGGTTGAATCTCAAATATCTAATCCTCAATCAAAGCCTGCTAGGGCTCTTGATGCGACCTTACAGAACTATGCGTATCGTGCGTTTGTTCATCCACGTACTGGTGTTCCTTTTGATGGTATTGTTCCTTCTTATTTGACTGGAATTAAGGTATCAGCAATGAGGCTTAGAAGTGGTAGTTTGTTTCATAGAGGTGCTCAGACCTTTAAGGAGTTCAGAATTCCAGTTGGCTTACATGAACAACCGTATGTTGAGAGGCTTGTTTTGGTGTATCAAAACTTAGGAAACTGGTCCACCACTTATTATTCTTTACCTGGTTACACTCATGTAGCTCCTGTGTTAGGTCTTCTTGCGTATAATGGTTCCGATTTATTGGCTTCTAATCTACCTGAACTTGACTTGTGGGCTTCTGTGGGAGTGATTGTGATAAGTTTTGGAAAGATAAGCTCGATACCAGCTGGTGCGGTTGCGAAGTGTGCTTGGTTTGATCTACATGGTCAGGTGAATTTCACTGATGTAGAATCTGGTGGTGAGTGTTTGACCACTGAACAGGGGCATTTCTCCATTGTAGTTGAATCAACTGACCTTGATGAACCAGTATCTCCTGCACCACCTGAACCTCCTGCACCTCGGGGTAGAGTGAACAATAAGTCTAAGGTTTGGGGTGTTGTTGGCTTGATACTTGTTGGAATCACGCTGTATGTATCGTTGGTGTTACTGATATTGGGGGCATGGCGGTATAAAAAGAGAAAGAGGTTGCGTGAGCTAGAAAGAGCTGCAGACGCTGGTGAAGAGTTGAGGATGACCAGAATTGGGAACATGATAGCACCATTTGCAGTGGCCACAACAACAATTCCAACTGCTTGATATTCTTGCAATTTTCTGCTTTTGTAGGTACCCGCTTCCACTTACTCTTTATATCTTTACTAATACTTGTGTTTCATATAGGTTCGCCATCCGTTGTGGGCATATTGTAACTTGTAAGTTGTGTTGAATTTTGATGTCCTAATGATGAGGAATAAACTTCTTTCATTGGATTTGAATCTTTTTGAACAATTGAATATAATCTGATATTAATTGTGTAGGTTCTTGTGTCCTTTTGATGTAAGATTAGGTATATGGTTTTCTTTTCTAGCTTTAGTTTCCCACTTGTGCATATCCCCCATTTTTATAGGGTTTGTGTCTATCATCATATAATATCATTCCCAACTCAAACCAAACAAAAAGCTTATAATAAATCCCATCTAGTTCCCGTACCCAAATTCCCATCACAGATGTTTTAGGTTTCAGTTTTCATGTCAGATCTAAGTTTTTCTGTAGTAGTAATCATTCAAACGTCAGTGATATGATTCCACACGAAACATTAAGTCAATGCAGCGGAGAGTGCTTGGAGGAACTCATGTAGTAATTGACAAGATATGCTAGATACAGATGTTTATGAGATCACAAAGATACAGAAGAATAAGTATCATGGAATTGAGAACTTGAGTCAGTTTAGTCTGAGACAGATCAAACCCAATTAGAAGTTATTAGTACATGAAAAAGAAGGTTTGGTTCCGGTTCTAGATCAAACCAAGAACCTACTATCTCACATCCGGGTAGACCCATTTTAGTGCACCCCTATATCATCAAAACACTAAATGAATCAAACTTGCTACACTAAAGTTATTGCTCCAATTAGAATCAGATACTTGTATGAAAATCAAAGTAGGAACAAATAGAGTTTTAGGCATAATGAGAATTGGTCCCCATATCATTCATACAAGATCTATAGACATGTCCTTGAATGCTTTGGTCCAGCAACATATGATATTTAATATAGTCATAAATACATGCAAGACAACACAAAAATTTGGCTCATTGACCACAAACCAATCATCTTCGACTCATGATCAATGTGAGCAAATGCCTTGTTTTCAAGGGTACTCCAGACCACACATCAACTAATTATCTAAATAAAATAGAAAGCCTATTGCTTCTAGTTCTTACAAAAATAAAATAGGTTGGAGCTTTTCCTAGGAGCAATGTACAACATTTGATGGTGTTTGACACATTTTCATACCCTTTTTCTGTAATCACATTAAGTACATATCAAACTTCTAGTTTTGAGTGAACATTTATTCTTAAAACTGACCATGGCCAGTTTCCTACTTTAATGAAACATATCAACAACTCCAATTTACTTAGACAAGCACGCAAAAATGGTTAATTCTTTATTTAGAGTTTAGAGAGTATGGCCCACGCTCGTTTTGGAACTAACATGTTGAGAACCGTAAGAATCGCATAATACACTTGTTAATAGTCCCTAAAAAAGATAATCATAATTAGTGTGAGAGAAAATAGTCGCCATTGGTGGTTACATAATCGCATTCAAAGTAATAGGTATAAGTGCATTATGTGTAATGTATTATTGATTCTTAAAGATACTCCCCTCAAAAAAGTATTATTTACAATGATTACATCAAATGCCTTTACTAGAGTTCCCCAAATGCCTTTTAACATTCCTCATATCTATTCGTCAAAGGGTTATAGACCACTTCAAAAGAAATTATGGAAGATACATTCTCATTTAATTGATAAACGATGAAATCTCAAATTCTTATAATGAATGTCGAGATATTGATGTTCACATGATCAGCTTTAATTGAGCCTATTCCCTTCTTCATAAAACTTGACAAAACACAGTTTGACAAGAACTACTCAAAGATTAATTCAAAACAACATCGTTTATCAACAACCAAATGAAATGTATGTAAGTAATGAACACATACGATCAAAACAATTAGCAGCGGAGATGATGTTAAACTTTGAGATTAAACTGAAGTCCACAAAGTGAACAAAATTAGGGTTTCGCTCAAGGAACTCAGAAAGAAGACAAACAATCTGAAAAGATGAGATAATTTTTAATCCCATATCCTTTTCATAAACCTAATCACTACTTAACTCAATCGCACAACTCTTAAGCCCAGTAGCATGTTCAGCAGCCCATCAGTCAGCAACCCATTAGTAAGTTTAGCATCCCAACAGCATGTCAAGTCCATTCCATCAACTCAACTAAACTTAAGTCTGTCCTTGCACATACTAATCATACAATAAATATAAAACCTTTTAACACTAATTACTCTAGCCAAGTGAATTGAAATATATAAACCAGTATTTCCAACACCCCTCCTCAATTCAATTGGAGAATACATCATTTAATCCTAATTTTTCACACAGATAAGGATGTTGTTTAATTCCTAAACCTTTAGTAAACAAATCAGCAGGTTGCTGATCAGTTCCTATTTTTTCAACTTTTAAAACTCCAGCTATAACTTTTTCACGTAAGAAATGCAAATCGATTTCAAAATGCTTCGTACGATCATGAAAAACAGGATTAGCGGATATAAAAACAGTTGCATTATTGTCACAAAAAAAGCTTAACAGGTAATACATGTTTTATTTTAAAATCATCCAAAACTTTCAAAATCCAAACTATTTTACAAGCAGCACTACACATAGCACGATATTCAGCTTCTGCTGAAGACCGTGATACAGTTTGCTGGTTTTTGCTCTTCCATGAAACCAAAGAACACCCCAAATATATACAAAAACCAGTAACACACCTCCTTGACGCTAAACAACATCCCCAATCTGAATCAGCAAACCCAACCAACTCAAGACTATTTGACTTACCGATTGATACACCCTTACCTGGAGAACTCTTTAAATATCTCATTAAATGTAATGCAACTTGAAGATGAGAATTCAAAGGTGAATGCATGAACTGACTAAGGCAGTGAACAGTGTATGTTATATCAGGACGTGTGAGAGTCAAATATATCAATTTGTCTACTAACTTTTGATATTATGTAACATTTTTCAATTCAAAATCTCCTTTAACAGAATTTTTTTATCAGTAACTACAAAATTTTGTTCAATAGGATTTGAAACTGGTTTACAAGCAAGCATTCCAAAACTAGACAACAAATCTAAACAGTATTTTCGTTGTGTCAACTTTATTCCGGCAACAGTTCTAATTACTTCTATACCCAAAAAGTATCTTAATAAACCTAAATCTTTAATTTTAAAATTGTTACTTAACACCTGTTTAACTCCATCAATTTCAGATTTAGAACTACCGATTAATATTAAATCATCTACATAGACAAGTAGTGCAACAAAACCAGAATTAGTATTCTTAACAAATAGTGAGTAATCATTAACACTTTGTGTAAAACCAGCTTCTAACAAGACTTTTGTTAATTTTTCATTCCACTTACGTGGAGCTTGTTTTAGACCATAAAGTGATTTAACTAACTTACACACCCTATTATCATTTTTATTAAAAAACCCTACACATCCTCGTCTAAATCACCATACAAAAACACATTATTAATATCAAGTTGTTACAATTCCCAATTATTATGAACTGCAACAGTTAATATACACCTAATGGTTACCATTTACACTACCGGGGAAAATGTTTCATCAAAATCTAGACCTTTAACCTTTTGCTACGAGTCTTGCCTTATAACATTCTCTCTCACCAGTTGACTTATATTTTATTCGGTAAACCCATTTACAACCTCTAGGCTTTCTACCTTTCGGTAGATCAGTTATTACCCAAGTGTTATTTCTATATAACGCCTCCATTTCCTCGTTCATCGCATCAACCCAATTTTTATCAAGACTAGCTTCGCTATAGTCCTTAGGTTCTACTGATTTATCTAAAACAGAAATAAAGGCTGAATTTTCAAAAGACAATTTTGAGTAATTTAAAACCTTTTCTATTCTATACTTTACTTTACCCTCAATTACAAAATCTTTAAACTTTTTAGGTAAAATAGAAGTACGATCAGACCTCCTAAACATGTTAGATTTATTATTACTAGAATTTCCACCCTCAGGAGTACTTGAACAGCTAGACTCATTTTCTATTTCATTCATAGGGTATGCAAGCTCTTCAGGATGCCTAACTGACTTATCGGAATCAATTACAGGGGTTTCTAATGTTGACCCATCCTGAATATCACCACGTGCATTATCAACAGGACAATCACTACTTAACTCATAATCATGGGTATCTTTCATATCAACACTAGAACTATCGCAACCTGTTTTATCCCTTAAATCAGTGGTACCAAGAAGACTTCCATCATCTTTTTTGAATAATTCCTCCTTTTCATCATTGGGGGATTCTTGTTCAAAACAAAAATCAAACACATTTAGGCTGTCTAACAAATCATTTTCTGTTTTATTTTCTTTTATTTGAAAAGGAAAAGTTTTTTCATAAAATTTCACATCTCAAGAAAATAATACAGCTTTTGTTTCAAGATCAAACAACTTATACCCTTTTTTCTGATTAGAACAACCAATTAGTACACATTTAGAGGATCTAAAGTCAAACTTGGAAGAAGGATTTAAAATAGTAGCAAAACAAAGACAGCCAAATGCACGTAAATGATCTAAAGGAGGTTTACAACCATATAACAACTCATAAGGTGACTTTCCAAATAGCACAGATGATGGTATCTTGTTAATCAAATAGGTAGCAGTCAAAATACATTCATTCCACATAACAAGAGGCAACCCTGCTTGAAACATGAGGGACCTAGCTACATTAAGAAGATGTCTATGTTTTCTCTCTTCCACACCATTTTGTTGTGGTGTATAAATGCAAGACGTTTGATGTAAAATGCCATTAAAAAGACAAAACTGTTCCTGTTGATAAATTTCGTTCCATTATCTGTTCGAAAACTTTTTACAGTTTTATTAAACTGGGTTTTCAACAAAGCTACAAAATTACGAACATTATCAAATACCTCAGATTTTGCTTTTAACAAATATACCCACACAGATCTAGAGAAATCATCAACAATAGTAAGAAAGTACCTAAATCCCTCCTTACTAGTAACCTTAAAAAGTCCCTATAAATCCAAATGAATTAATTCACCTAATTCTTTATATTTGTGATTACTTAACGGAAAATGTAATCTTGTTTGCTTAGCTTTATGGCATATATCACATGGTCGGTTTAAATCATATTTCCCAAATTTAACTGTTCCTTTAAAACATATAAAACTTGTTGAGAAGGATGACCTAACCTATAATGCCAAGTGTCTACAGGCAAACTATTATTCACAAGTTTTGAGTTATTATTCACATTCCCTATCTCACCTCGTGAAGCATCTTCAAAAAAATACAATCCATTTACAGGTTTACCAATCATTAGAAGGTTCTTTTGAGAAAAATCCTGAACATGACACACAAACTCATCAAACCAACACCAAACCTTATTATCTTTTGACAGTTTAAACACAGAAAGCAGATTTACACAGTACTCAGGAACAATCAATACATATTGTAAGACAATCTCCTTACTTAACTTTAAATTTCCAATCTTTTCTATTTTTGCAAAAGTGCCATTAGGATGTTTAACGGTTAAGTTTAAATCAGAAACGTCAACACAATCTGTCATATTTTTATCAGACATTGGCATATGTTGGTTAGCCCCTGAGTCCACTATCCACCCTCTATTTAATTCACAACTAGTTTCTAACGCAGAGCAAAAAAATTAATTACAGTTTAACCTAACAGTACCTGCCATATTAACATTTCCTACTTCATCTGCCTTCTTGTCACTTATTAGTGCTAAAATTTTTGCAATCTGATCAGATGAGAAAGAATGAGTAGATGTAGACTGTTCAGCACTGTTATTATTTGATGAGGGAGTTCTAAAATTATTTTCTTTCCTTTTGTAATTTTCTGGATAACCTATTAGTTCAAAACATTTTTCTATAGGATGACCATTTTTATTACAGTGAGAACATTTTATAAATTGATTTCTTACAGGTTTTCTTTTTGAATCAAAACCTTTTGCAACAAATGCAGTTGCTTGGTTTTTATTTACAGAATTAATCCCTCTATGTGACTCCTCACTTGATATAATAGCAAATGCTGCTTTCACAGAAGGTAAGGGCTTTTTAGTAAGAATACTAGTTCTAACAGGTTGATAAACTTCATCAAGTCCCATTAAAAACTGCATTAATTTTATTCTTTGATTAAACTCGGAGTTATCTTTAGCAGCAGTGCATGTGCAAGTAGGTAAGTCTGCCATAGAATCAAATTGCCTCCACATGGAGTTTAATTTGTGATAATATTCAAAAATAGGCATACCACTTTGAGTAATAGAATTTATCTTTTGATGCAAACTAAATATCATGGAACCATCAGTTTTACTATAGGTTTCTTTTAACTCTTGCCATACTACTGCTGCATTTTTTGAAAAAGTTTGCCCTAAAAATAGGTCATCAGAAACAGAATTAAGTATCCAAGAAAGCACTACAGAATTACACCTATCCCATTGACCACCCAAGATATCATTATCCATAGACCTAATACAAGTACCATTAATAAACCCAAGTTTATCTTTAACTTGCAATGCTATTTCCATAGAGTTACGCCAAACATAATAGTTTTCAGTGCCTTTCAACTTACAGTTGATTATGGTTAAAGTGCTAGTATCACTAGGATGTAAGTATAATGGATTTCCAAAGTCTAATTTGCTTATTAAAGTGATATTATTATCTAAACCATCATGCTCACCGAACCCACTCACAGACTTATCATCATTTAATGATACATGAGCCATGTTTAACACAAAATGTCAATTTAGAATTAGAGACACAATAGCAACTCAATTAAGAACTTGATACAAACAACAGTAAGTGTCAAGAAATGAAATGCAACAAATAAGATGCACAAGCAAACCAGTGGTCGGTCACTAGAAATTAATAGATTCAACATCGGTACCCCTAACTCGGTCAATACATGCCTAGTAAGAGAAAACCATGAACGAATCAACATAATATCTATTAAAAGAGGACTTACAGAGCTCCAAAAGCAGCAGAAATAGAAACACAACTTACATTGAGTTCTACACTAGATATTATTCAGATCATTAAGCACCTTATCCAAGTGACTTGTCTTGAACAACCACAGAATACACTTTAATTTGAATTAGAATACAAGATCTTCACCAAAGATCAATCCACTCTCACAATATGTGACTGAAATGGAAAAGAACAAACAAAAGAAGTCTTAAACCCAGAATCTAGCCCACACAACTTAGAGCGAAACCCTAATCGAACAAATCGTTGTAAACCGAATATTAATAGATTTTACAGATTTAAAACCATTTTGTACAGATAACGAGCCAACATAGCTCTGATACCATCATAAAACTTGACAAAACACAGTTTGACAAGAACTACTTAAAGATTAATTCAAAAACAACATCGTTTTTCAACAACCAACTGAAACGTATGTAAGTAATGAACACATACGATCAAAACAATTAGCAGCGGAGATGATGCTAAACTTTGAGATTAAACTGAAATCCACAAAGTGAACAAAATTAGGGTTTTGCTCAAGGAACTCAGAAAGAAGACAAACAATCTGAAAAGATGAGAAAATTTTTAATCTCATATCCCTTTCATAAACCTAATCACTACTTAACTCAATCGCACTTAAGTCTGTCCCTGCACATACTAATCATACAATAAATATAAAACCTTTTAACACTAATTACTCTAGCAAAGTGAATTGAAATATATAAACTAGTATTTCCAACACTTCTTAAATTCATGGCTTCATGCACATGCAATTCACTAATATGGTGTACTTTATAAAAATTTCCGGTAGAAGTTTATAAGTATTGGAAAATGGAGATTACAATTTTGGTTCATTTACTTATGAGCGGATCGATTTGGATTGTAATTTACTTTAGATGAACAATTTGGGCCATCTTGTCTCATTTACATATGACGGAGCAATTTGGCCCATTACCAAATGTATATATGTTTACACATAAATGCATGTGTGTGTGTATATATATATATACATTAGGTTAGTAACCCGTATATTACACAGATTAAATAAATAAAATAATAAATAATTAGTAACAAAAATTTATAAATTAAAAAATCATGTTTGAAGATAAAATATAATTATTATTGCATATGAATAGTTATTTTAAGTAAATAAATAATAGATAAGTTATAGATGGATATATATATATATATATATATAAATAGATAGTCTAGAAACTCATTTATTAAATGGATTATAGTTAGTAATAAACACGAAAATTTACAGTACTATATTTTAATATAAGATATACATAAAATTATATATACGTAATTGTTCAAAAGATAAAACAATTATAATATTTTTAATTCACTTATCTAAATAGTTTTATTTTTAAATATTTGTTTTAAGATTTTCTTATAAAAAATTATTGTTTATAAAAAACTTGTTTATTAAAAACTCAAGTTTTTAGTTATTCTGGTTGTTTTAATAAAACTACTTTTAGAAAATTCCATATTTTTATAATTATTTTAAAAAAAGAGTGATTTAAAATATTTTATTTCAAAAGGTTCAATGTTTTAGAAAATATATGAATTTTAATTTTCTTAATAAAATTTATTTTTAAAAACATAGTTTAATTTTAAAAAATGTAGATGAGAAAAAAAATATATCAATTGACCAAATTAAATTTTATGAAGAGAAAGAAATTGTTTGAGTGTTTAAATTACTTTAATACCTTTTTGGTGGAAAATAAATTAAGAATGTTTAAAAGAATGACAAGTGTCAAAAAGATGATTTAAGAAAGTGGCAAGTGGCAAAAGAAACATTCTTTTATTAATATTGTTGATGTCTTTCTATGTATGTGTACATGCATGTATGTATATATACAAACCCATACATATAATCCTCGAGTAATTGTAACCCTAACCTAATTTGAGATCGACATTTAATAACCTATCGTTGTGCTCGTGCTTATCTGCTTTATAATTGATCATAACAATCTATCAAACACAACGTTTTCCAATCTATCAAATGACTCCTAACGTATGTGACATATGACTAGTCACTCGACTCTCCAATGCTTGCTATTGCAGGTTAATATACTCATGTTGTATACAACCGAAACTAATCTAAAATGGAGAAAACACCATTAGCCTTGTCGTCCATGTTAGGCCGCTCGTACTAATTGGGTTTAGAGAGAAAGCTTTTATGTGATTCGACTTTAGGTTCATGTGTATATCTATATTTTTTACACGTCTACTATAAGAAACCTTTTTCATGATGACCCTTTTTATTTTACACTAATGTTATATACACACACGACAGAGAGTAAACTATACATGTTTGATTCCATGTAATTATATAAACAAAACAGAATCCAAAAGCCAAGACAAAGCCGGTCACATTAAAATAAAACTATACTTTTTTTCTTAGAAGACAGCAAATAATATTTTAAAAGGAATATGATAAGTAGAAGATTACGTATGTGCCAATGATATTCTAATCTAATGGTCTAGGTGGGTGAGAGAAAATATTTTTTTTAACGACGATGGTAATTCGAGCTCAGTGGATAGGATTTTAAACATCAATTGTTAGTTTGACGTTCGAGATGGTGCCAATCCGTTTCAGAAGGAAACCGACTAGCTCGTAAAATCTCTTGACTTGCATATGTCTGGAGAAATCATTAGCAACACATATTAAAGGTTGCAAGATTTTTGGTTGAAATGATATTTGAACTTGTGACCTTAAGACCACAAAGCTCAAATCCATACCAACTGGTGTTAGTGTACCAAATAGTCACCGGCGGCAGTTAGGGCTGCAAACGAACTAAATGTTCAGCGACATTTCGTGAACCGCTCGATGGGAAGTTCGTTTATGTTTGTTCGTTTAATAAATGAACGAGGACAAACAAGAAAATTCCGTTCGTTTAGTTAACCGAACGAACATGAACACAAGCCACATTCGTTCATTTATGTTCGTGAACGTTTGACAATGTGTTCTAATGTCCGTTCGTGATATGCGTTCGTTTATGTTTATTGTTAATGCATTTGTTTATATTTTTTATTTTTGTGTCAATTAATTTATGACTATTATATCAAGTATATTTTTTTATATATTTATGTTAAGTACCTATTTATTTTTTATTGGTTTTATGTAATGTTTGTAATAAAAATATAAATTTGATTCTAAAACATATCTATAATCATTTGTATTTGTTTGTGTTCATAAACAGTTGTGTTCTTTTTTTTGTGTGTTCATATGCGATCGGTGGTTCATGAACATTTATTTTCTTAATGAACGAACACGAACAATAAATCTCGTTCGGTAAGTGTTCGTAAACAATTAATTAACAAGTTTATTTTTTAAGAAACAAACACGAACAAGATATTTTTCATGTTCGTTCAGTTCGTTTGTTGACCTACCACAGTAAGAGAAAGCATATGTATCTAGCATTGACATTAACATATAATTACATATAAATTACCAACTTAATGTTATAAACTACCACAAACTATCCTGCCGTTAAAAATTAACGAATACGTATGTAACGTCTCCCAAAGAACGACCCACATCAACCACCTATACATAATGGCGCGAATTAGTCGTTAAGGTGTGTGCTGATGTGTCCGTCAAAATAAACAGGAGTTGACACCACTGACACGTGTCACATAACATTCAAATCTTCCTTCACCAAACCCCACTCTCCGTCCATTCTTTTAGGGTTCTAAATTCCAATCACTGCAAGGTTTTCATCTTTTTCACTTCTAATAATCTCACTTTTATCATGTAATTCATCACATATAATTATCATCATACTTTGTTTGTAAAGAACTTGACGATTCATTCATTCATTCACCGACTCCACTGCCCCTTTTTGAAGATCAATAGTTGTATAATTATACGATCTGCATCTGAATTGAGTTTTTTGTGAGCTTAATCACTTTAATTTCTGATATTGATCTATCTGATGCTTTGATTTTCAGATCAAACTATGGCTTCTGTTAATCACCTTCATCACTCTCCTCTCGCCGGAAACAACCGCCGTTTCAATCGTCATATCCACTTCTCCGGCCTCCGATCACCCCTCTCGCCGGAAAAACACTCGTCGATTTCACCGGTTTATCTCTCCGATCAAAGTCAATCATCCCTAATTTACTATCTAATCAACAACATATTACTCCCTGTGCTACCGGCGGCGGCGGTGGTACTGGTGTCCGCCACGGCGGAGGAAGCGGTGGTGACGGTGGTGATAGCCACCGGAGTGGTGGAAACTCCGATGACTCATCAATGTCATCATCTATCAACAGTTTTGGCCAATTGGTGCTTTTCTTAACGGTTGGAGATCTAGGGTTTCTGCTGATCCCCAATTTCCATTCAAGGTTAATGGAGGAAGTTGTAGGTGTGAGTGCCACCGTGTTCGGTGACATGGCGACTCGCCCGAATTTCGGGCTAAACGAGCTCGATTTCGTGTTTTCGACACTCGTAGTAGGCTCAATCCTCAACTTCACCCTCATGTATCTGTTAGCACCCACTGTCACATCAGCATCAGCATCAGCATCAGCATCAGTCACACTCCCTTGGATATTCACTAACTCACCCACGAGCCACATGTTCGAGCCGGGTGCGTACACGCTGGCTAACCGGCTAGGGACATTTGTGTACAAAGGGACCCTGTTTGCAGCTGTGGGGTTTGCAGCTGGTTTGGTTGGGACTGCATTGTCCAATGGGTTGATCATGGTTAGGAAGAGGATGGACCCTGGGTTCGAGTCACCTAACAAGGCTCCGCCTACTGTTTTAAATGCGGTCACGTGGGCGGTTCATATGGGCTTGAGTGCTAATCTTAGGTACCAGAGTTTGAATGGGGTCGAGTTTGTGCTCGCGAAGGGGCTGCCGCCGTTGTTGTTTGAGGGCGTTCGTGTTGCGGTTGGCTAGGGTTACGGGATCACAAAGTGCTAGTGAGAAGAATGCGATAAGGAGAAGAAGTCGTCGTGAAATAAAATTATTTTCCAAGATTTGAATTGGTCGGGGGTTCAAACTTTAAAGTATTATCGTAAACAAATGGTGTAGAGTTAGAAGTAGATAGTGTGTGTAAGAGTTTATTGTTAAAAAAAGAAATATTAATGTAATTGTCGTATCTGGGATAGAGGGAAGATTTATCATCATCGTACTTTTTAAGCGCTATTAAGAACTATATTATGACTGAGATTATATCTGATATGTTTGTTTGTTGTTGTAATTGTCGGTTCGTTGCATGGTTGGGGTAAAATTGCTTTGATTTTAGCGCTTAAGGGTTAGTGTGGTAACTTAAAATGAAAACATGGTTTCTTGATGCCATTTTTTGAGGTTGTCTTAAAGAGAATGAAATGTTGGTGATGAGAAGATTGGAAAAAAGAACAATGAAAGTAGGGAGAAGGAGAAGGAGAAGAGAATACACTTTCATTCACCAAAACTAAGTGAAAAATAATCCTTTAAACTTTCTTCTACTTATTCTAAGAGTATAAGACATTCAAGACCAAATCGTCATACTTGAAATTATGAGTCTTTGATTTGAAGAACGATCAAATGTTGGAGAAGATAGTTAATATTGAAGTATTGTTGTATTAATGATGAGTAATGATAAATTAAGACTCATAGAAGTGTTAACTTCATCAAATTTATTGTAAATTAAGAGATGTATGAAATTGGGATTTTGATTATCTTGAGCTAAAACATGCATTTCTAGTATATGGTGAGAATCGTCGTGTTGTTGGGTTAAAGACATCAAATTGAGAGTATAAAATCGTTGGATTGTCTAGATATGTTTGAAGGATCAGTCTTAAGATTTGGCTATGAGAGTTCTAGGAAAAATATGATTAAGGTTGATCTAATTTGGGAGTTTTTGAGCTGGTCATGTTTTAGTTAATCAAAGATGGGAGGAAATTGTTAATAGCATCTAGTAAATGGTGTGTAAATATGATGTTTAAGAGCTTAAAATGGTGAGTTTTAATGAAAATGACTTGAAAATAATTTATTTTGACTCAATATGCTAATTTATAAAAACATTAACTAAAATGCTTAAAGTTGAACATGAAAGCTTGAATTCATGCAGTTAAACTGGTACAAAATGTTAATATTGTGTTTGGTGATAATTGAATATGAATCTTGGTATATTAATCATGGTATAACATTTTAAGGATGTGTTTGGTGTGGTGATAATCAAATATAAATCTTGGTATATTAATTATCAAAGGGGTCAAGAATGAGGGCATAATGACCTAAAATCAATCATAGGTATTAAAGTGATGATAAAGATAACCTAAATTTTTTTACAGATGTAGTAGAAGTTTTTAACAGATAAGATTAGTTTATAAATAAGTTGTGATATGCGTTTCTATGTTCAAAACGTTCAAAATCGATATGATTATGTCATCAGAAAGTCAATAAATAGGAAGATGAACTTACAAACCCAAGAACCTTGGGCGAATGTGAGTTTATATCTCTGTAAAGAAACTAAGAGTGATTTGTATTACTATATGTATCTCTTACAATGAGGAAACATCTCAATATATAGAGGTGGTAAACCCTAATCTAAGGCCCATGAGCCAACATAATGGGCTAGTATAACTAGACTAACTAAACTAATTTATTTACATTAACACTCCTCCTCAAGTTGATGTATAGATGTTAATCATGCCCAACTTGTTAGATATAAAATCTATTTGAGTCTTTCGGAGTGGTTTCGTGAAGATATCAGCAAGTTGAAACTATGTCTTAACATGGATTGGTTGAATGGATGCTGCTTCAACCTTCGTACTAACTACCTGATCCCTGATTAGATGACAATCAACTTCTATATGTTTAGTTCTCTCATGAAATACTTGATTCTTGGCTATGTGAATAGCAGATTGATTATCACAATATAACCTCATCAAGTTATTTGAAATAACCCCAAGTTCTCTGAGAAGACGACGGACCCAAATCATCTTCGATGTAACATCTGCCATGGCTTTGTACTCAGATTCAGCACTAGATCGAGACACTGTGTGTTGTTTCTTGCTTTTCCAAGACACCAGATTTCCTCCAACAAACACACAATATCCAGTTGTAGACCGTCGTGAAATAGGGCAACCTGCCCAGTCGGCATCCGAAAAGCCTGATACTCTACCATCTCCTTCTTCTATAAAGGCGCCTACACGATAGTGACCTTGATCAGAATACAAAATCCCCAATCTTGGAGCGGTTTTAAGATACAGTAATACACGTAGAGCAGCATCCCAATGTCCTGTGTATGGGGCGGCCATAAACTGACTTAAAACACTAACCGCAAAGGAGATGTCCGGACGAGTGACAGTCAAATAGTTAAGTTTCCCAACTAGCCGTCTATATTGCTCAGGATCCTTCATCGGGCTCCCATCTTCTGGAAGCAGCTTTCCGGTAGAGAGCATTGGGCTA
>BJCM01063280.1:0-15398 GCA_018326385.1 Flaveria bidentis
TAATACTTCCATGAAGTTAAGTAGCTGTGTGGACCATATGGTAATTTGATGCACAATGGTGTTTGCCCAGCAAAATGGTAATTTAATCCATATCAGACCATTTTTTTATTAGGAACAATATGCATGCTAACAGTCATGATCATCCAGATACAATTAAATGCAGCAAACAAGTTCTCACTTTCTCCTCATAGAGATCTGCAAAATAATTGTATTATGGCACTCTAATCTATATAATGCAAGTTTTTATAACTATTGAATTCACATTCTCAAATGCAGAACCATTACAAAATTGACATCCTCAAACACAAAACAATCTTGACTTTTTTCTTAATTAATTCATGACTAGTTCACATGACATTCTCAAATATCATTCTCATACAACATGAACAATTGACCATAGAAAAGGATCAGTTCATTCACAATTGACCATACAAAATTGACCATACAAACTGCAGAATCAATATATAATCAATTCATGAGCCAAAAAGTCAACATTTTCATATTGAGAAACAACATTGGTTACAAGCTTCCAATTTCTTCCAATTTCAAGAATAATATAACCTAATGAATTTCATCTCAATGCTCAAATACAAATAAAAAAAAGATAAAAAACAATCAACTAAGTCCTACTACTACTTTCAATAGCTTGTTCTCTTTTCCCATTCTTCTTTCAATTTCTTCATGTCGATTAGTTGAATTCAAGAGTCCAAGTATGATTTGAGCTGATCTTTGACACAATGGAGGGTCAACCCAACCTACAAACCAACAGTTGCTCCCCTGTTATTTCAATTTACAATAATTAGGTGAAAAAAACCCATCAATTGACGGTTCAACAACAGGGGCGATTGAGACTTACCCGTGCATCGCAACTATGAAATCAACAACCAGAGTTCGTAGGCGTCCACAAGGTGCGCATGATGGTTCTCGATCCACAAGAGCAGAGCGACTATTCAAGATTCATGGCAGTAGGACAATGGACTCGCAAGTATGATCAGAGAATTTCATATCAACTTCTTATGTTCTAGGGTTTTATAAGAGATTAGAAAACAATTAATTTGTTATTATTAAATTAAAATATGTAAAAACACATTATTACCCTTGATTCAAATAAGACTTAACTCTTAAGTTAACTTGGACTAACGAATGTGGATGAAATTGGCAAGTTTTATAAAAGTTAGGGAGCTAGAAGAGAAAAAAATTATATTTGGATGAAAGTGGCAAAACAATTAAAAACTTAAATACGAAAATGGCAAATTACTCTTTTCTAAATGTATACTCTTTTTCTATACATCACTCATTCTAACTTTTCAAATTACTCATCCACATAGTTACTCGCACGCATACATATGTTAAGTAGTTGTACACGTATGCTATACGATCTTATTTGTATGATATATGACAATATAGATATGTTATACGCCCGTATAGCACGTGAATATGTTATACACTTGTATACATATTTTATATGCTCGTCCTATAAACATGGGGTATAACAAGTACATAGGGTATATTTTACCAACCCTTTACATGATTAAGTGGAAGATTAGTGGTATAAAAGTTGATTAATAGAAAAATTAATACACACTTGTTTAATTTCCAAAAGAATAGGAATCCAGATAATTATTTGTCTTTGATAATTTGAAGAGTTATCTGCAACTTAATTATCTGGAGTTGTATTAGATTCCATTGACACGACAACTACTTTTAGCTCATTCCTTCTTATCTTCTTAATCACCCAAAAACAAAATTATAAAAGAACCCCTTTAAAATGAGTTTATTATTATGATTTTGTATTTAAAAACGAAGCTTATTATTGTTTGTCTTTATGATATGAAAGTTATTGTTTTTTAATAGAATATTGAGATTTTGCTGTTTTCCTCTATACTTCAGAATTTAAATAACGCAACTTTTCGTTTAAAAATATCCTAATAATAGAATGAGGTTGTATTTTAAAAAGGCTGAGATGGTTATGGTTTAGGGTTGACCCGTAATTTCACTTCGATTTAATTTGACTCGTATAAAACCTTCACTTGAGTTTGAGTTGAAGATACGTTACTCGTTTGGATTAATCTATAACCTCTAATAAAGTAAGGTGTTTTTGTTATGTGTCATTCTCTTAAGCTATGTTTTTTACATTTGTTATTTTTTTAGATATTCACATATCAATTCTCCCTCTAAAAGGGTATTATAGTAATTTAAATAATCTATAAATTTCTCTCTTTTATTAAATTTAAATTCTATTAATTGTTATGTTTCTCTCTCTTATCTAATTTTTTAAATTAAATTATCTTTTTAAATAGATGTTATGAAAGAAATTAGAAATCACATCTTTTAATTTTAAAATCTAAATAACAAAAAACTAAAGTTTTATATAATATGAAATTTTCTAAAACACTAAATATTTTTTAAACAAAATATTTTAAATGGTGTTGTTTTAAAATAAAAATTATAAACAAGTGAAATATTTTAAAACAATATTTTTAAAACAACCATAATAATTACAAACCAGGTTTTTTTTAAAATATTTTTATAAAAATGTTTAAAAATGGTATAACTGTTTTATTTTTGAACTATTACATATATAATTTTAATTATATTTTACATTAAAATACTATATTGTAACTATTCATATTCATTTTGCATATATATTTTACACTAAAATTTAATCTGTTTACTTAATGAATTTTTAGTCTATCTATTTATCTATAAAAAAACCAAACTAAACGTGAAACAATCGTAAATCTCATTATAATTACTTTAATATTTCTCTATATTATTAATAATAACATTAAATACTAATATTATTACTCATATCATTTTCAAAAAAAAACTATATAATTTAATAAATTAAAAACCTATTTTTTATCAAAAACATACTTTTAAGATACAAATTTTTTATAAAAAAAAGAATACAACGAAATTAAAAAATCATTTCTATTAAAAAAATATATTTAAAACACTATTTTTTATAAAAACAAAAGTTTAAGAAAAATAAATTATTATTTATTTACTTAAAGTAGTTATTTGTATGTAATTATAATCATATTTTATCTTCAACAATGATTTATAATGCATAATTTTTTATTAATATTTATTTAATATTTTATTTATTCAATCCGTATATTACACGGAGACTAACCTAGTACTATATAATAAAATAATGTATCAATTATATCTTATCTTAAAGTATAATATTATAACATATTAAATTATAAGTTTTTAAATATATCTTATTTTAAAATACATTTTTATAATTCTTGATTTTTTATTATTTGTTATTTATAATTTCTTAAATATTTATTATTTATTATTTTAATACTGGCGAATGACATGTAACATAGAATATATTAATAAAGCCTAGTAATTTTAATATGTTGAATTTTTTTACATATATAATAAGTAAGTAAATAAATATAATGTATCTTACTCGTTGGCTCCTAAATTTTCCATTCTTTGATTTATAATTTACTTGTAGAGTGTGTATATCAATAATATGATACCATTATATCTGATACTTATATAATTTAATATTATAGTTAACTTGTTATATGATACTTCAAGAAAAACATACAAACACATTAAAATTAGAAAACAGAAAATAAGCTTAGTTATCAAGTCCTAAGGTTACAGGTAGACATAACCCAATTTAAAATCAATTCAGGTCAAGTCAAATAAATTCAAAACGGATTGATCCAACCCATTCCAAACTAGAAACCGGGTTTTTAGAAGAAAAACTAGATTGGGTTGAAACCAACCTTAATTTGCTTTGGACTAATTTTAACTGGTTTCAACAAATAATGTTTCAATCAGATTTCACACTGACAGATGATTCGGTTTCAAACCGGTTTGGTGGTTTCACCCGAAGAGGTTAGTACATCGGTTTTAAATCTAGTTTCAAATCGTGATCCGGTGAATTAAGTTACGAGCGAAAATAGGTATGGTTAAATGGTATTTTGAACCATCTTTTGTACAATGAACTACAATGGTTAGCTCATTTTGGGCCGGGCCGTCGTATGTTATTGGGCTTAAAAGTTAAAATAAGTGGGCAAAACTCAAAAGATATGAATGAAACCTATTAACCTAGTATGTTAAAACCCACTAGCCCGTGAATATTTTTAAAGGTTAAAAATAGCAGTGGACACTGGACTCTCATAAACTCGATTAGCAAATAGACATAAGTTATAACATATTTGGTTTACAATGGACTAAGCTATTGTACCATGAGATATCTTAACACTATACGGTTGTTTAGTTAAACTGTATTTAAATGACATACAAATAAAAAACCATTTTACTAAATCCCTTTTAAGGGGTTGAAACCCTATGAGTTTGGAAATCATTTTAATTATCTTGAAATGGTGTTTAGAGCCCCACTTAAGCCCCCAAGATGTCCACTACGTATAGTCTAAGAATGGGGAATGATAGAAGCGAAAAACAAACGCTAAGTCAAGCACTGGATACGTATTTTTTAATCATATTGATAGACTAATTATTTATGATACTAAAAAAATAAACATAAAGCATCCAATCAAACCATAAACCTAGCAGAAAACGCTTAAACATAATACCTAAATTATCCCTAGATTTAGGAATAAATATCAAATGAATCAACAATGTCTAGCCAACAAAGAAACAAAAAAATAAACAATATAATTGACCATGAAGAAAACTAACACCATTCCCCTAAACAAGAATGGGAATAAACAAGAAAAACAAACAACTCGAAACGATTCGGGTGCACCCACTATCTCGGTCCATTTAACCGAATACCAAAAGGCGAACACGTGGTTCGAACTGTTGTCAAGGTGGTGAAGGATCATTATCATCTTTAGGTGATGATGGAGTAGAGGTTGACCCAAAATCAAGATATGGGTACACACCAGGTGGCTTTTCTTGTGGTTGGATTGATAGTAACTGGCTTGAATCACCAACAACATCGGCCCACCCGTAATGTGGTTCAGCCCTATTATCACAAGATAAAGGCGCGGGTCAGGTTCAGCTTAGGTTGTAGATAATGCACATAAATAACTCGGGTTTAAAAAATAAAAAGAAAGTTACTTACTCATAGTAAGTTTCCTCATCTACAACAATATCCCAGCTTTCACCTGTTGTGCTCTTTCCATACTTGTGCACCTTGCTGCTAGAAGTCAAGAAATACATCTGTAAGATTTTGATTATAAACTCTAAACCTTAAACCCAAAAGAGCGAATCATTCATCTGTTTGATGTACATACCCATTTCCAAAGTGTTCTTCACCCCATGTCCTTGACCAACCTGGTACAAGAAAGAAAGTTTTAGTGCAAGTAATTGTATCACATTCATTTACACACAAAAACTGTGACAGTTTAGATTTTTTTATATGTCAATAACTGTGAAATACTTCCATTATTTTGGTAAGCTTAAACAATTTACAAAATTTATAAGTCTTGAAGCAAATTTGAGACGTACGTTCACCAGCAGGGGATACATGCCAGGTTTCTCCTTGACGGGATCCAATACCCGAAAAAAATTTCTCTTCCCATTTGTCTCCCCATCTGGTTCCAAGTTCAGTTTCAGCCCATTTGTCCGTCCTGAAAGTTATAGCATGCGCGCCCACAAACATTAAACTCAAAAAGAACAGCATCAAGAGACATTGTATGATCAAATGTTATGCTAAAACTACCGATGATAGCACCCATTAGAGCAGTAGAGAACATCAACGTAGAGGGTAGGAGGAGTAGAGGTAGACCTAGGTTGACTTGAGACGAGGTAATTAGGCGAGATATGGTAGACTTGCACCTCTCTGAGCACATAATCGAGGATAGGAGTGTGTGGAGGCGTAGAATTAAAATTAAGGACTTTTAGCGGGTTCTGTGGGTAGGAAGGGTAGTCGTAGACTTAGTTGCGGGTCCCTAGTTTTCTTCATTCTGCACTTTCGCGCGTTTCTTGACGCTTATTTGTTGTACTCAATTTCTCAGCTTTTATGTGATATATACCTGTGTTGTATGCCGTGTATTTTAAGTGCTACGGTTATGATTTTCCTTACTGAGTCGGGGGTCTCTCGGAAGCGGTCTCTCTATCTCCCAAGATAGAGGAAAGACTCGCCACCAACTACCCCTCCCAGACCCTGCTCTTGAGTGGGATTTACTGGGTATGTTTGTTTGTTTGTTTGTTTATTTATACACCCCTAATATATATCACTTGAGGATTTTTGAAATAACACCTTGTGAAGTGATCATTGCTATTACAGTTGCATGCATTATCTGATTCTGATTAGTTAATATTACATATGATCCCATTCAAAATGCATGTGATTATGTGGTTTCTGAAAAGAATAATACCATTTGAGAACAGACCCTCTTCCATCATAATGCTCTCCCCATTTCTCCCACCATGATTGTTCATTTAATCTACCGTATTTGTGTGCTCCTTTTTCGGTCCACCCTTTTGCATCGTATTTTTCCCACCTACATTAAAGCAATTTTGTCAGAATAAAGGGTCAATTTAGGTTGTGTATAATCTCAAACAGGTCAACAAAATAGCTAAAAGAGGGAGTAGGTCAAATGGGTCGAATGTGCCAACGAATCAAACATAATGAAAGTTAACACTAACTGTTTGTAAAAATATAGGCAAATAAGTGTTTGCACAAATCCGCCTTATTTTACATGTACCGAATATTGAACCGTTTCAACCAGAACTCATTTTGGCATGTTACCTAGCCCCTTATTGTAATAACATTGCTTAAATGATACCAAATAGTTACCCATTTGTTATCTCAGCCATCCATCTTGCAAAATCCACATTTTTTTGGTTCTATGAAAGTCATTAAGACATAAAGTACATACCAATTCTCATACCAACCAGCGTTTTCTACGCCTGATTTTGCTTGCTTTTGTGCACTTCTTTCAATCCTTGCTAAATTACTGCAATTCAGAGAACCAATTTGTGTTATTAAGATTAGCAATGAGCATAAGCTGCTTTAAGTTACAATACTAACCTCCATTCATCTTGGTAAAGAACTTCTCGCCATGTTTCCCACCATGAATCACCTTCAGAATTTCTTCCAGATTTCTCAACTCCTGCATGATCACCAAATAACTATCTTAATACACATAATATTTCATACTTCTAACTCATTTAACTCTTAATACGGATACGATATGCTCCATTTTATCTTTGTGGATCCTGTTTTTATGATGGAATATCAGATTTCTAAACATGTACATTTTATGAATTAGTAAAAGGGGGTGTTTGGGATGTGGTCTGAAACTGATTAAGTGATATTGAATAATTATAATTGCATAATTAGTTCTAATAAAACATGGTGTAGGAGATTTTGTGGATGTGCTTCTCCCTGCCTGAAGTTGTATTAATCACTTTTCGTGATGTTAAATACTTAGTTAATAATGAGTAATTAAGAAATTAATAGATTACACCTTTTAAAAATATGTGTGTAAGTATTATGACTACCTTTTGACTCTGTTGCAGCTAGTATCAAACGAATTATTTAACCTCTAATAATCAGATAACCAACCATAAGCTGAAGTAAGGTAGCCAAACACTACAAACTGATTATTCAAGATAATCACTTTCTAGACACGCATCCAAACATCACCTAAGATATCAAGAACCTCATCAACAACTGGACAAAATTTAATCACAAAATTATGTACAATGCCTAAGTAAATGCTAAGATTAAGAAAAGTACCGGGGATGTTATCGTTTCTATAAAAACATATAAGCACTTTTGAGTGTTTGGGTGAAGAAAAGTGTTCATATTTATCTACTTATTTTAGGACAGCTTAGGATGTTTCAATACACTATTTAAGATTGCATTCTTGAACTTATTAGTATTGGTAGATTCAAAAATTACAAGTTTACTCTAAGAGTGAAATAAGCTGTTCTCTAATAAGATGGTCATCTGCTTCTGCTTATTAGCATAAACTTATGTAAATAAGCAATCTCAAACACTAATTACTTTGAGAGATAAAAGTCACAACAAAGTAACAAGCATACACACCTCTAAACAAAGACTTCTCTTTAACTCCATGTGGTCTTTGTTGCAATTTAATGAACTTTATAAAAGCAATATACGATAAAAATAAGAAAATACCTAGCTCTTTGTATCCGCTCCAATCACTTTTCTCCCACCACTGTCAATGACATCAACAAATCCAATTAATGCATCCACCTGGGGTGATACTTAATAATGTTATGGAAACAATGTTGGGGATAACTTCTTGAAATTATAAAAGTTAACAAATGAATGTGATTTATCATTCAACTATTTTACCGGTTATCTTACACATACCAGTTACCAATTTTAATGTTAAATTGTTACAAGATCATATACTATCATATACACTACGAATACACGCAAATTCTACAATGGCCGAGAATGATAATTTGAAATTTGTATATCCAACAACGACAAAGAAGAGGGAACTTAGGAAAATAAATGACACCAAATTCTTTATAACGATGAAATGGGCATATAAATTAGATAACTATAGTTACAAATCTTTTGAAAAAACAAAAAAAGGAAATATTGTATTTTTCATCCAAAGGAGAAAGTACATATAAAGAAAGAAGTTGAAAACGAAAAATGCAAAAAGTGCAAAGGTGCAAGACATAAAAGAATGAAGACACTTGCATATAAGTGGATACATAAGATAAACTGAAAATAAAAATAATTAACAACTAATCAGTGTCGTTCGTCTTTAGATAAAGGGAGGAAAATGATGCATCAACCTTTGATTTCACCCTTAATGTGAAATAAGTGGTGAAGTTCGCCCTTAATGCTTACAAACTTGCAAATCAAAGGTCATGTAGTCATTCCTTTGAGATATTCAGGTTATTTTTTAGACTAAAATCTACAAAACTAATACATAAGATCATTATTTTTTTAAGTAACTAATACCGTTTCTTTCCATTCTGAAGAACCATCATGATTTTGACCACCCATTTTTGCCCATCTACATCTAAATCCATTTTCACCAAAATCTTCTCCACTTTCTCTGTACCACGTGCTACCATCCTCGTTCACACCAGACTCGTTCACATGCTCATTTAAACTTATGCCCCAATCCTTCTCATTTGCAATACCAGTGTCTATAATTGAAAAAAAAATTACATTAGCTGCCAGGAAATACCAAATAACCCACAAGTAACGACATAATTTTTCACCATTTATTAGTGAAATGTCCCTAAATAGTAATCAGGTTTCACCATTGTTCCACCTAGGCCACTCAAGTTTCAATGTTGTGAAATTCTTTGATAAAATCGACCAGCAACCTGTACTACATAAGCCGTTGGGCCATGCCAATCACGTGACATAGCTGACTTGGCATCCTATTTGAATAAAACTGATGATGTGGATGCCTCTAATGTGAAAAGGGGTTGCCACATCATCAGTTTGATACAACCAGGATGCCACGCCAACCAGTACCAATGGCATCTCATTTCAACATATTTACAGGTAAAAGAAAGTTTCACAACAATGAAAGTATGAAACAAAAGTGACATTTGTACCATTTATTATTAGACATCTCTAAATTACTCCATAATATTTGGCCAACATGATTATCAACCACAAGTTCAAGAAAGCATCATAAAGTACCTCTTTTTGGTGGAGTGTCACGAAACTGGGGCCCGGAATTTTTCGGGGTACAGCGTGGAAAAAACTTCTCCTGTCTTGAAGACATCAGAGATCTACACCAAATTTTCAAAATTTCATCAGAAATGACCAAATGCACAAACTTTATGATCCAAAATGTTCAAGTTTCTTCATGAGCGAATAATTCACATCAACCCTTAATCCAAAAGCTAATCATATGTTTTCTGACATCAATTTCTTAAACAACCATCATTATCATCACAATTCTCATCATCAAACAACAATCATTTACACATATAATGAAAAATTTAATCAAATAACATACTGTGATGATGCAAAGGGCAATGCAGGTGCAGCTTGAATTCGATCTTTTCGACTCATCTTCTTCAATTCAACCGACCATTCTTCACCATTACTCCCACATTTCCGACCCGACCCGACATCAATTCTCCGGATCGGAGTCGCCTTACGGGAGCAACAACACGTAATCTTACAACCACCGCTTCGAATCAAAACCCTCCGCCGGAGAACCACCGGCGGACAAAACCCCACCTCCGACCGCCGCAACCGCAGCCCAAAAGTCGGCGGCACCGCCGGATTCGTCGCCATTATCGGAAACTGAAGTTGAATTGGTACTAATCACGAAAATGTCATCAAGAACTAAAAGGGTTTTGCTCAGAAAGACGTGAAATCAAAACCCTAATGCGCATTTCATCTATCTAACACCTTCGTACCATAACCCTCCAAAATCAACCAAAATTAGCCCCGATTGTTGGATTTTGAACTGAAGATTGTACAATCTTGAAGATTAAAGATGGGGTTTTTGAATTGAAATGTTGAAGGTGAAATCTTTTGGGGTGATTGATTGTAATTGTTTGATGGTTGAATGGAAGATAGTGTTTGTATGTATGAAATGATCGGAATGGGCGAATAATATTTATAACGATGTGTTGAGAATCCCGGAGATGAAGGTGGGCTTTGCTATTCATGGTCATACTATATCTCATTATTCCATTCATGTGTTGACACGTGGCAAAGGGTAAAATAATCTTTTCCCATTTGTTAAATTTGTTGCGAATTTGTGGGGGAGTTTAACAAAATCAGGAATTAGACAAAATCATATAAAGTTTTCTTAAAACCACATGTCCATTTTGTATGTTTATAAATGGAAATTCTGAGACAAAAATGATATATTTCTTTGTCTTTTAATTCAAAGTTTGAGGGTAAAATTCTAGTATAATAAGTTTAAAGTAGAGAATGTATATGTTGTTTAAAATTAAATATTTTTGTTAGTAAATTTGTATATAATACATCGGAGACCATTATATGTTATGAGAACGAAAACAAGATGGTCCTTTTTATATTCATATTCAAATCAATATGCATAATTTCTTTATCTACTTAAAATTTTATTTTGTGTTGTGTTGTATATTGTACGTTTCTTTAAACATGTCTCTCAAATTATACAGGTTACTAGTTATTAGCTTGAACTAGTTATTAGTGTTTGAAGAGTGTTTTAGATGTATTAGGTCCAACACATAATTTATGTATTTCTAGTTTAAAAGTATACGTTTGCCAAAAGGAATAACATAAATGTACATAAAACAATTGTTGTTGTACTACTATATATTTATTTTTATTTTAACTTTTGACAAAAATAAAATTGTTAAAATCGTATATAAAAATAAATCAATGACTGGCCAGATTGTTTAACTGAACATTCACAAGTTTCCACCATAAATAAATCCATTCATTTAAATTAAACTTAAACCTATGTATTTTGTATTAAACTCATTCCATGTTGGAAATTCACAAACCTTAATTCCACGTTATAAGTCTTGGTACTTTAATTTTTGTGTGTCGTAGTTAAAAATATAAAATATCATCAAAGTTTGATATTGATACTTTTCTCTTACAAGTTCCAAACTTATATTACTCGTTTATTTTCTTGAATTTAAAGCTAAACTTTTACAATAAAAAATAATTTTTTCGAAATTGAACTTTAATTTTATTGTTTTAAATAAAAATTGTAACTCTCAAAAGAAAAGGTTAAAAACTGACGTTATAATTGTTGAATACCTTCAAAAGTGGATAAGGTGTCTACGTAGGATCTTAGTTGTGACTCAAAACAAGTGACATGGCAGTCATGGTTGTTAGCAATGCCACGTGTCGGCTTCAAAAGACAATTACATATGTGGCGTTGGACTAGAACTAGGAAACCAAACCGTGCAAAAAACTTCCATCTTTTTTTTTCTTTTTAAACAAAAATAAAATAGATGTAATAAATAATTTAACATATAGTTGAACAAGAATATTTCTTAAAAAATAACATAAACACAAGGTGTTTAAACTATAGTAAAACTTATCACATTCTGAATCATAATTTTTGACATATTTATATATTTTTTTAAAACTATTTAGAATGAATAGGCTTAGCTTCTAATCAACCTCAAACTAATTTGATGTTATAACTTATGCAGCTGCATAAGAGTGCATGCTCTAATCATGCATGCTCATATAGGTGTTATATTATATATTATATACGCTAGTATACGACATGCAACTTTTTGGATTACGCTCTTATAGAGACGTACCGCTGTATAAAAATGTGTTGCTCTATATATTTTATGGCTAATGGATTAATAAGACGGTGAGACTGTATGCATTTGGTAAATATGAGTACTCGTTAAAATAATTACAAAACCTGTCACGCTTGAGTTTAAGCATCTTGATTCGCAAGTTCCAGTCGCAGTAAAAAATTCAACATTTTAAATCACTCACACCGTAATTTGAATTATAATATTTATTAAGAAAAATTATTTAATTATCCATAATCTCTATTGTTAAAGTAATTTGACTAACCTAGAGTTTAGATTCTAGACAATCACAATTGTTAGCATTTAGGTTTCATATTAAAACCTAAAGAATAATATGTATTGTGTGTTTTGGATAAGCTTAATGTCAATTCTCGGACTTTTTGGAGTAAAAAGCACCCACAAGATCTCTCACAATTGTAAAGTTCATTTTCATGCTCAAATATGAGGATTACAAGCATTTGAACCCCACAACCCTATGCAATTTCAAAAAGAGATTCTACGGGCCCCAAAAATACATTTTTATTCGAATTTTTGTCATTGAGTACACTAAAAGATTACTATAAACAATATCGTTCCCACATTATTGATATGTAAGATAAATCGCATAAATCATAAATTGATAAATAGGTTAAAAGGGGTCAAATATTTGATTGATATTGTTAATTACAGCCTCATAAACACTTATAAAGTCATGGTAAAAGGGCTTGCGAATATCGGGACACTTGTTATTAAAATCATCTTAAGAACCTGCTTGAAACATTATATTCTAATTATAACTTTATTATTTTAATAATTTTCAACATTAACAGCCTTAGTATAATATTTATCGTATTTATACAAAGATGATATACTCATATACTCAGTTTTGAAACAATAAACGAAAATCGAGCAGGTATCATCTAATATCATATTTGTCTCACACCCCGCCTATATTTGAGTACATATACCACATGTTATGGGTTTCATATTTTTTCCACCAATCAAGGTTCGTTACCTACATATAAATGATGTGAGACTAGAATATTAGTATATTACTAATAGATATAGCTCGCAATCCCTAACACAACATCAAAATAGTAATGTTTTAAATAGTCACGTCTAAAATATTAATATATATGTTCTCTTTAGATAAACCAGTTTAACACGTTATTACACATGACAAATGAACAACAAATCAACCTGTTCAACATTTTTATTACAACTCACCAACATGTTTAACATATTTATAACTTAATAACAAATACGTTTGGCTTGTTTAAATGAATATTTTATACGGTTCGTGTTTATTAAGTGCCATTGACAAAGAAATGATTTCTTTGATATGAATCTTTTACCCGCAGACCCGTAATTCGACATGGTTGCCACACCACTTACAGGTGGGCAAAAGCCAAAATCATGAACCTAGACCGATCACAACTCAAAATCTGGTTGGTTTGAAAAGCCCGAATCATGAACCGAAACCGTTCATAACTCGAAACCTGGCTATTTAAAACCAGTTTGACAAAAACCGATTTAGACTTTAAGAGTATGTTGGAATCATGTGTTTAGGATCGGTTAGGGGTTTCTAGGCCGGAACCCATTTGAAACCAAAACTTGTTTAGGAACCAATTTGTGATGTTTAAGAAAACTAATTGTTACTTACCGTTGGAGAACGGTAATTAATCATTTTAGACTACCGGGTCGGGTTTGTCACACCAAATACAAAAGAAGATCCAAATAAAAATAATAATATTTATTCAAACCGATTCCTAAGCCCATTTCAACCCGAACTAGTTTCAGACCTGCTCTTACAGTGTAGGGTCTGGTTTCCACACTATTCACCCTGTTTTGACTTTGCTTGACCAAACCCGAACTGGTTTCAACGAGAATCGGTTCTCCAAGTCCAACCCGGTTTGTGCACCTTAACACCCACCTACTAGTAAACTTTCATACATGTTACATATTTCCGATCACTAATTTATGACACAGAAGACCTGCATAGAGTGATTACACCAGGTTTTCACTTTCTTGTTTACTTTTACAACTACCACAAATACCTCAATTTCTACTTTCTACAGAACTTTAAATTAAACTCTGAAAAATCATTACCGAGTAGTTCATATCTACAAAATTTACTCCCAAAGGACCCATGTGATAAGCACTTTGATCGTTTCGATTGGACTGGTTTTGTCATAGTCCCGACCCGTTAACAGAATAAACACTTCATCAAAGCATTCAATCTGAAAGCAAGTCTTCCAACTCGTTTTCATCAGAAACCATAGAAAACTCGTCCACACTTGTGTCATTAAGAAGATACTGAAGGTTAGAGACCATCCTGTCTTCATCTTCCTCCTCGTCTTCATCTTGGTCATGCCATTCTCGATTATCATTGATATATTCATTTTTAACATTTTCATCTTCGTCAGATATCTTGTTCCCGATCTTTCGAGGGAGTGGTACCGTTTTTTGTTTATGTTTTGTTTTTTCACATATACATGATGTTGGGTTTTCATGAAACTCACCTCGCCCGGGCCTTGCCTCATTTGGCTCCCCCATGAAACCTATTTGAAGAAGCCGAACTTGTGAAGAGAATTCCTCCCATGTCATCTTTTTTCGGTCCATGAATAAACGAGACAATTTCTTTGCATTTGGACGTATTGTCGGTTTGTGTCCAAAGTATCTCCTGTAATGTAAAAGAAAAGCATTAGCTTTATGGTCATCACTGCAGTTGATTTACCAAGTATTTCAGTATAAATTAACTAATCACAGGTAACAGAATAGACATCAGCTGTGTTTGGATTTGCTTTTACTGTTTAAAGTAGTTACAACTCATTATCCAAATAAACAGTAACCCTCTTAAGTAACTATTAAACAATCTGACATTAAGGGATAAACTTTTATATAATTAGAGTACAAATTTAGGGGTGTTTGATTTCGGCTGACCCGGCTGACTGGCTGACTCGGTCAGCGGATCAGCCCGTTTGATATGCATTTGTGTCTGGCTGACCGGGTCCAAGAGCTGACCCAAACCTGAAATTAAAAGATGCTGACCCATTCTCTTTGGAGACAAACCTAACCCCTGCGCGACCAGCCCTCCTCGCTCGACCCATCCGACCAACCACCCACGGCGACCACCCCACCCACCCTACGAGCATGACCACCGAACGACCAGCCCCCTGTGCGACTAGCCCCTCCTGCACGACGACCCTCCTGCGCAACGACCTCCC
>BJCM01063280.1:15418-25784 GCA_018326385.1 Flaveria bidentis
CTCAGTGCTCGACCACCAACGGCGACCACCCCACCCACCCTACGAGTGCGACCACCGAACGACGAGCCCCCTGCGCGACTGGACCCTCTTGCGCGACCAGCCCCTCCTCTTGCGCGATGTATAGTATGTTAGGGGGTAAGAGAGTTGCGGCAGGCAAAGGATGAAGGGAGTTAAGAGAGTGTGAAGAGCGAATGAGTGAGCACGTTTGTGAATTGCTTGAAGTCTGTTAGGGGGTTAAAGAGTTCACCAGAGGCTAGCCCAAAAGTCACCCATAAACATAAACCAAGAACCGATGCAATGCATGCTTGATGGTTTAGTAGCTATGGTGATGGTGATTGCAAACAAGGGTGAAATAATTTATAAAAGGAGCTATTATCATTCAGCAGAGCCAGTCAGATACTGAATCAAACAGTCAAGTTTCAGTCAGATGTAGACTCAGTCAAAATTTCTGAGCGGGTCAGCTTCTGACTCAGTCAGATCTTACTGAGTCTGTTTTATCAAACATCCCCTTAAACCTTGTCATTTATATAAAAATTATTTTTTTAAGTTTCTACTAATTTCAAGAATTACTAATATTTTGACTTAGCTCCCGCTTTGCGCAGGGGCCAAATCACCTCACAATCTGATGTATGTTGTATTACCATTCACTTCCCACTGCTTGAACCCATGACCTCAACGTCAAAAGGCAGCACTACCAGTTGCTCCAAGACCCACCCTCAAAGAATAGTATTTAATATACATTATAAGGTGTTAGTTAACAAGTACTTTACTCATCCCTTAAATAATTAACTTTGTTGCATGTAGCTTGAAACTGATTATCCAAAAACTAATTAATCAAAACTTATCACATAATTGTAACCAAAGACCCATATAATAAGAAATGAACTCACATTCATAATCAGTTTCAAATTCATCCAAACACACCCTATGTAATGAAAAATATTTTTTAGGTGATTGGTTATGAATTTATGAAAGGTGGAAGTTCATTTCTACTTTAAAATAGGAAATATAAATCGAGAGGAGAGAAAATGTACCTCCGTCCTGCTAATATTTTGGCCATGTTACCATTATTATTGGTAACGAAAACATCACTTTCATCACACACCAAAAAATCTAGTGCCGCCATACGGGAAGAAAATAATGAAAATGGCTCGAGCTCTTGTTCGGTAGCTATGGTTTCTTTTGAATAAATATTAGGAAAAAGCTCCCTCAATGGATTCAATGTTTCATTCCCACCATAAACTTCACCAGAAGCCACATAAATATTAATATCTTTTTCATAGCCGAGTGCTCTTAACATTAACCCGACTTCTTCGGGTTTAAGTGGGCATCTCCCTTGCCTCCTTTCTTTCTCTGGATCGCTAATCTGTAAATAAATTTAAAAAACCATAAAAAACCATCCTATTTATATATATATATGCAAGCAATAGTAATTAATAATTGGGTCCTTACATTTAAAGTTTTCCACCTTTTCCGAATTTTATTGAGTTCTTTTATTTCTTTTTCTCCTCCGCCATAGTAACATCCCGAGAATGCAAGCATATCTGGTTCAAACCTGTCTCCATATGATATATAAGAGTTAATTACAAAAACAGTCCTTGTGATTTGCCCAGCTTGCAGAATTAGTCCCTAACTTTAAATCGCACTAGACATCCCTATACGACCTCAAAATATAATTTATAATTTCCCATGCCCAAAGCTGCTGGAACTTGCCTAAAAATCAACTTAAAAAGCATAGTGGAAGTTACAAGTAGCCCATCATATAGACTTTACTAACAGTATAAGATCACGGAACTTGCAGAGTAGCGTAAGTGTGCTAAACAACAAGAAACTGCAATGCACTATTCACTTTTTACAGGGTATTAGCCATACCTTTTAAACAATTAATGCAACATACTTGACCATAATTTAACGAAGTGTGTAGCTTGCTACATTAAGCGGTACAAAAAAAAAGTTAATAAGTACGTAGAATGGTTACAATTTGAATACATCCCCCTCCTCAAAATTACTAACTACAAACAAAAAAAAGTACACACTTACAACACGGAAAACTAATGCTGATTAAGTTAGCACCTAGCAGAATACCAGTTAACCCTTATTGCATCTAAGATACCAATTGACTTGGAAAACTTGCAAGATCTAATGATACGGATAAATGGGAATTTCTGTAGTTTATAACTACCATTTCCTTAAGTGGACTACTATTTTTGGACAAATTGACAATAACTTTGGGAGGGAGGGAGTATTTTGATATGAAATAGTAAGTATGTTGCATCAAATGGCTGTAAAAGAAGCATGTGCATAAATCAATGAAAAAATGGAAACTATACATTGCATTTTCTTGTTCAACATAACTTATAGCCTAATATATAACACAGCTTAAACAAAAGTGCTTGATAAAAAGTAGACAACCATTACTTTTTATGTACGATGAAAGGATTAATCGTGATGTGGAAAACAAATAAGTAGGACAATTAAGTATACCTGAAAGGCATACCTCAAGTGTAAGGCAACAAAGTGTTTGCCCATATTCCTCATTCGATTGACCAATTTTTGACCCATTTTAATTATGGGATCAGTAAATTTTAAAGCGTGATAGTTTACCCTGCATCTAAGCTTTTGAAAATCGGTTTCCAACTTGTTAGCAAGTCTGTAATCAAACTTGCTTAGCTGAACAGCCTGTTCAAAATAGTAGATATAATAAGTTCCCTGTAATATTCAAACAAAAAAGTTTAAGAAAAAACTCAAAACTTACACGTCTTTTGGAAAATAGAGGGAGTACACGAATATGATAACATCTTTCATCACACTTCCTAGGTACACGAGTACTGTATGGAGACCATTTCTTGCCACCTTTATGAGGAAGTTCTCTTATGATTTTAACATCTTTTGATAAACTTGATATAAACCAGTCAACATCAAATATCTCTGAAAAAGTACTGTATAGAAAGAAAAACATCTATTAGCTATATACAAGTACTTAAGGGGTGTTTGGATTTGCGTTTTGAAACATGATATTACTTCTTTGTTCTAGTGTAATTTGGATAAACATCTTATAATATAATTATTAGGGGTAAAATAAACAGTTTCATACTAGCTGCAACCAATCAAACTAAGGGAGTAAGGGGTAGAACAGTTTCATACTTATTTACCACTTGCCTTAACCTAACTTAAGCACTTAGATGCTTAAGTTTCACTTCACAAAACATCTCTACTTTCTTAACAAAAGGTGTCCTTCTTGGTCATGATATCGATTGATATATTAGATAATCAAAACTTGCCAAACACTTGAATGTTATGTGATTATTACAACACAAAAGAGAAGATTAACATCCAAAAATAATTTTTTATATCAGTTATAAAACCAACTCATTATCCGATACAGATTATAGACAATTTCAGATAATCCCTCTCAACTTGCACATCCAAACACCCTCTGAATTTCCAAACAAATGTTACTGTAAACCCAAATATTCGCATGTCAAATGATTAGATGATGACTGACCTAGCATCCTTCCAGAATGACTTCTTATCCAGCTTGGGAACCACAAGAGTTGCATTTAGAATTCGTGCAGCAACTACAGCATCTGTAATCTGAGAAAACAGCAACATTAATACCTTAAACAACATAACTTTTAGCATAGTAAACATAAAAAGATATACAAAACTCACCCCGGTCCTTTGTTGGTTTAAACCTCCACTGGTAGCAATTAGCAAATACCTATTAGGCCGTGTGACTGATTGAGCTTCTGTTATTGAACAAACACCCAAATCGAACCCATGTAAGATGCAACAATGAAAAACCACAAAAACTCTGCAATTTTATGAAATTACGTTAGCTAACCCGTAACCACTTACTTGCAAACTGACTGCTAGCATCACTACATCCATAATAGAATTCAGACATACTCGTACTCCACAGATTTCGATCACTAATCATCTTGCTACTGGTCTAGATCTCAACATAACAGTCACAAAACAACAAACGAATCACAATCAAACGACCTAATTGCACAAAACTGAATCAAATCAAGCGTTAATAACCAAATTACAGACGTCAATTCCACTATTCTAGTATAATAAGCAGTATAATCTAGTAAACCTAACCGGAGGTTTGAAAACTGAAGAAACTGAACCTGCATCGTTATCATCGTCGATTACATTATCATCGAACTGAAAGAGACAATTACGTTGAGAATAAGATGAAGTTAGATTGAGGTTTTGTGGTGATTAGGGGAGATGGAACTTACGGATGCATGATGTACGAAGTGGTGAAGGTGATCGGGAGAAGGGGCGAGAAATGAGAGGAGGGAGTAGAGGAGGAGGATGGTGCCGGAGATGGTGGTGATGACCGGAAGTAGGCGGCGGAAGCGGTGGTGCCGGTGACTGAGCCGCCGCCGGTGACCGTCCATTGATGACGGTGGGAGTGGCGGTGCACGATCCCACTCACACTCTGTATGTAACGTTTAAGAGAGGGAGTGAAATAAAGATCTAGAACAACTAATACTTAAATATTTATGTTAGAGTTAATTACTTTTTTGAGTGGTAAATAATAATAGATGTTGTTTTAATCGGATTCATTTATCCGTTTTCGAATCGGGACCGTATCCCTAATCTCTTCAGAAGGAAATCATTGTTAAAAAATTCTATAACTCAACTCTGAATATTTTTACTCGGTTTAATACTTGAACCTATGATCTCCCAAATGTCATGACTCACCTTAGCCGATTAGACTAAGGATCATTGGTGTTAGAGTTAATTACTTGGTCTTGATGTTATGTTTGTATTGTAATATTAGTTTGATTCTTAACAAATAACATCATTAGTTTAACTACTTATCAAATCGTAATAACATTGGTAACATGCATGAATGGTTTTTACTTTTCTCAAACGTGAAATGCCAAAATATATCTTCTTGTAAAAAAACAAAACGCTTAAAATGAAAGATAAATAAATCGGCATAATATATTAATTTTGTTGGAAATTTATTGATAATATTAATACGGTTATTAATATTTAATCAATAAATTAATGTGTTGAAAGAAAATTAATGTAGTTAATGACATTAGGAATTAATAGTGTTGGAAGTCGTCCCATATTGGAGGAGAGAAAAAATGTTGTGACTCGTAACAGTTTCCGTTACACGTTGACTGAAACCGACGACTATTACTGACGAATTAAATGAGCAGTTACGATGTCGGATTAATGACTGAGTAATGGTTGGGTGGCTGTTATGATTCGAATTCCATTATAAATACTGAGTGTGGCTCAGTAGAAAGATACAACAACACAACTCGAAACCTGCATAAAATCAGGTTGTCCATCTCTCTGGATTCTCTTCTTCAAACAAGTTCGGGTTCTAGATCAACCCCGGCAGTACAAACTGCTTCGGTTGTTGTACCCTGGGAAACAAAACGAGTTCTCTTGGGAGGCTCGGAATTTGTTTTAAGGGCCCCGTGTTGAACACGATCCTCGGCTTTTACAATTCTGTTTCTTCTGTTCTGTAAATTGTCCATTGTAAAAGAATTGATAATTCTTTATTTATGTTCTCTTGTATTGATTATATTAATAAAATTGTTTGAATGTTTATTTTATTTGAACGACCTCCTACAAATTTGTGGGTCCCACTATCATTAAAATATATATTACGAAAGTCACCAACAAACCTACAACATCCGTTAAACCTCATCTTATTCCCCATCACTATCGCCACCCTAAACCACAATGAGAATCATCATCCACCACCCATTCCTCTCAACACATTTAACACAATGATCATTGACGCCCAATTTTTATTGCTTGTAACCATCACCATCTCCACACCCTCATATTGTCGTACGACTTTTCACGAGTGTTGAAGGTGGATAGAGGATGGCTGATGGTGGTTAAGGTGCAAACAAGAGGACGATATATATACATTTATGTATTATACTTGTAACTCTAATTAATAGACATCAATTTTCTATCTTCTCTTTTTATTTTTTCTATTTTATGTCATGTTATTAGCATGATCTAACTAGATACGAGGCATCAATTCCGAGGCACACAACTGTATGCTTTGATTAATAGTTGAACTAATCATGTAATCTTTCAACTGTTAGGATCAATCTTGTAATACGGACACGTCAGAGGGATGTGATTAAGGTGTTGTTTGTTTTTTCTGCAAGAAAACGATTACAATATGCGGACCACATCTGCAGACATCTGCAACAGAAGAGGTGGACCAAATGTCTACAGTCTACAAGAAAAAACTGTTTGTTTTTTTAACATATGTAGAATGTTGTGTAACATCCGCCTATTTTCAAATTTTAAACCCAAATACGAATCCATTTGGAACTTACATTGTTAAATTATTTTAATAATTTTAATGGATCAAATACATTAAAGGTAAAATCTATTATTACGAAGTATTCATTTATTAATAATCTAAACAACTTGTAATAATTTATGGATTTATAAATAATTATTTTCATAAAGATATAAAGTTTTATTAATCTTTTACGATAAAAAATTAAATGGAAAAGTTTAATTAAAATTTAATAAGTTATAAAATGAATTCTAATAAACTATTAAAGTTTATTAGTAATTACGAATTTTAATTATTCAAAGTAAATAATCAAATTATAAAGTTTACAAGCTTTTAAAAAAATTATAAAAAATTAATAAATAATTAATTTGATTTATTATTCAAAAGTTTTATAAGTCGAGGGTTTACTCTTTAATTTCCGAAACTTAATTTAGATGTTTTTTACATGAGATAACAAACAATTAAAGTGCAGGGACCAAATTGCAAAAAGGACCCAAACCACCCCTCTTTTCTCCCCGTCGGCCACCTCTGTTCTGGCCACCTCCGGCCATCGCTCCGGAGATCACCAAAACCCCCAAAACGCCTGATTTAAATGCAATTAAACCGCTTTTTAACTATTGCGCATTGGTTTCGAATCAAACACCCAAATTAATGTGGATTAAGCACTTGTTAATCAATGTTATATCAAAATTGAAACCCACCTTCAAACCATTAACCCGTTCGACATGTAACCATCATAATCGAGACTAGATAATCATGGGGAAACATTAGAATCAATCCATTTGAACTTCCTGTAACATCAATTTCCATCTAAACCTACCCACACACTACCATCGATCACCATCATCATTCGGATTTGCAACTCCACCATTATTGGCCTTCAGAGCATCCTTACACACGATTTATTGAGTGCTTTGAATCATAATCATCACTAGAATCATCACATTGAACGAATTTGATTATAATCATCGTTACCTTTGTGAATCAATTCCTTCATCGGTCGCAAGACCCTTCATATGGTTCATCATCGATTCAAGTTTATATGAGGTAATTCGACACATCCCCATACTCGATTTCATGTGGGAAAGATAAGCCCACTGATTAACTGGGTTAACAATTTCAAATTCATGTCAATTGGGATCCAATCAAGAACTAGGGTTCTTGTAGTATTTGAGGTTTCATTTTAACTAGGTTATAAATTTTGTTTTGCATCTGAAATCAGACTTGGGCTTATAGCCCACTGCTAACATGCTTGAAACATATACCTGGGGTCCCGGGTTCGAACCTGGGCACCCTCAAGTTATTTTTAAATTGTTAGTTTTTAATCATTTTAAATTTCATAAATTCTTAATATATTATCTAATCAAAATAAAATTATTTTGTTAATTAAATTTAATCTAGAAGTTATTAATTTAATTTCTGAAAAATTTTAAACAAGATAATATTCTAATTTCATAGTTTAAAATTATAAAAACTATGATAAAAGTTATTTATAAGATTGTCTTTTATTACTTTATAATGGTTTTCTTTAAATCAAATAAGTTATGTTATAACTTATTTAAATAATTTATTATTTAATTGATTATTTTGATCGAGTCATTAATTAATTAATTAATTAATTAATTTTAAAGGTTTAAAAAAATTATAATTTTATATATAATTACTTTAAAGAATAACAAAGGTTATAAAAACATTATTTATTCTTTAATGTAATTTAAATGCAATAAAAATATTATGGTTCAAATATGGGCTATTTCAAAACATTATAAACTTACACGTTAAACAAGTAATTATTCAAATAGTTATTTAAATAATTAATTATTCATCTATTCATCTAACCATGTTATATCATAAATAGTTAGTCAATTTATTCCCTAAACTTTTACTTAAAATTTTGAAACTTATAAAACAATATAATTACCTATTATTCTTAATTTTTTAAGGTTTTGATATTATAAGACCTCTATAAAGATTATTTAAAATGTTTAAAAACTTTATAAAATGATGTTGAATGATTTTATATTATTTTGCAAGTCATTTAAATAAGTATTCAATAAATTATCTTTGTCAAATTTTAAATAATTAATTACTAAATTAATTAATTATTTTCACACATTATACTTAATCTTTATTAAAAATCAATAAATTAAAGTATTGAATCAATCATTACGGTTCTCAATCTTAATGACTTATTAAACCAAAACATAATCGACTGTATTATGTTATTTTAATTGATTTAATTATTAAAACCTCCAAACTCCAATCGAAATTCTAATTCATATTTAGTCGTTAATCTTATCTTTATTCTAATTCTAAGACATCGACTATTAGGTTGAATCGTGAGGTAATCGTTGGACAATATCACCTTCTTATTATTATCTTAAGTGCATCTTATACCATGTGATATTTTCATGCTTATTTTTATTTTATTTCACACCTTTTGGGGTGAAATATGTTAACGTTATCAACTTACACTTGTAACCTTTTTGATACTTGTAATCACATGCAATTCATCTGTACCTTTTTGTCATGATTATTAGTATTATTGTGAGTGTTATATGAGATACATTATATGTTGACAATCATTAACTATTGCTAGCCTAGCGACGTCATAGATATATAGGTCTGACAAACCTATTTGGTGCTAAAGCTGATGTTATTGTCGGCTCTTGATGACGTATGTTTATTCATCATGGGAACCAAGTACACTTATCTAATTGTTATAGACTTGTAAACTTATTATTGGTCAAGGTTTGATTGTAGCTATATATATTTTATAAACTTGCATAATTCATAACCATTGACATGAATCGCTACTTGTAATTTTTTTTAATATTTATGTATACTTAACGCATGAAAACTCACCAACTAATAAAGTTGACCCTTTATTTTTAACATGTGTTTAGGATTGCTACTTGAGAAATTCTTCTCTTGCTCATATAAGACTTTGACTTAATTTAATATGTTATGCTGTTGTTTAATTCTTTGTTGTAGTAATGACTTAATTGTCTAGTATTATTCAATGAAAAATAACTTTTAATATTATTTCAACTTATTTAATTCCATGAACTATGAACAATCGTTTCACATTCGTTCGCCCCGATGATTCCGTCGTCGGTCGGGGTGAGACATGCTGAAATATTATGTAATTAAATTAAACTTATTTTTTAAACTTAAAAATAACTTTAACATTAATATATAAATAAAAGTCATACATATACATTAATCATACAAACTAATATCACAAATCATACTACACAAGTCACAAATCAAACCAAATACTAAACCAAATCACTAACCAAACAAACCAAATCACTCACCATACAAACTAATATCACAAATCTACCTACACAAAATCACATTTTTTTATTTTACATAAAAGCTTAAACAAAATCACAAATTTTTTTTTAAAAAAATTACCTTCGATGTTTGGAAGCCCTGGAGAGCGGCGACGGATCGGTCGACGGCGGAGCCGAAAAGGGCGGTCGGTTGGCCGAAGGCAGAGCAGAAGAGAGCGGAGCAGTGAGCGTGAGCGGTCAGTCAGAGACGGCAACGTGAGCGGCGGCAGCGGCCGAAGACGGGCTGCAGTAAGGAGAGGAGAGGATAGGAGTGGTGGGTTGAAGGGTTGAACAATAAGAAGAAAAGTCTGGGTTAAGGGTAAAGAGGAGAAGATGTTAAGAAGACCTGAGAAGTGGTAACACCATATTTTCTCCATGCAGACGTTAGGAATACCTTTTTTTAATAAAACGTATTCCAAAAAACAAAAAATCTACGTATTCAAAAACTCTTTTCGCGTTTGCATGCGTGCAGATGAAAAGGTGGAGAAAAACTTTTGAAAAAAAACAAACTCCAAATAAGACATTCAAAAAATATCTTTTGTAGAGTAGGGGTAAAAAATGCAACCACATTATAGTCTGGGGACTAAATTTTTAAACAAGATGAATGTCTTCCTGATATTCCGACCACCCAACAGTAACACCTGCAACACAATGAACACCCTCCTCCTCCCTCCACCCTTATCCACCACCCACCGCTTCCTCCACCACCGCCACCACCGCC